>OW028662.1:0-2500 GCA_932294365.1 Diachrysia chrysitis | reverse complement strand
CGCGTATGTAGCCGCCTCCAGGGACTCGTTCTTTTCTTGAAGTGCCTCTTTAAGCTGTTCCGCCCTCTCGTTGCTCTCCCTCATTAGCTTACTGTGTTCAGCTAACGAGGAGAGCAACTGAGAGACCTCAGCTTTGCCCACCGCCTGGGATTCTGAATTGTCCTCCTCCCGCGTCTGCGGTTTCCTCGTATGCTCCTCCACACCGGCGCTACAAGGAGCCGGCGGGGACGAGCACACGGGTTTTCCAGCCTCGGCCTCCTTTATTATGAGGTACAGCCTATCAATGGCCTGGATGACGGAGGCCTTGATGTCCGACTTTAAATTGCGGGATGCATTTAGAGCGATCTTGGCCTTCGTCACCCATGCCCTCGCCTCCTGCAACCTGCTAGGCTGCACTGCAGCGGCCGGGCTTACCTCCGGGAAGAGGACACGGCCAGTCTCCAACTCCCCAATGCTCTTTCTGACGTTCGTCTGGGCCTTGGTGAAGGTGGCCGTTTTGTTGGCTTTTGGGGGTGTGGTTGGTGGCGATGGGTCCGTGGTCTTTCTTGCTGGGGTGCGGAACATTTTTGTTTTCGGGGGGCTTAGAGGGTTATTTAGGAAGGAAGGGAAAAGGAGAACCTAACCTAACAATTATATTTTGGTAAATTTGTAAAAGTTGTAAATTCAGTAGTTTAGATCTTGTATAAGTTGTAAAATTGTAAAATGGTGTATATAAATTAATTGTATAAATATTTAGTTTTAAAATGGTGTATATATAGTTAAAATTATAATTGAAATTAAAATAAAATTTATTTTATAACATTTGGTCAATGTGTGCTAATTCTTTAAAATCTGTGGCGCTTCCCAGCACGCAACGACGTCACAGAGGTCAATGAGGCACCGTTTGAGGTCAATTTAGTAGGTAAACACTTCTTACCTGGTAAGAAGTGTCCAAAATCAACCAGTAAGAGTTCAATTTTGTGTACCTATAGACACAGGTACTGGTCCCAGGGCGTGATTCTACTGAAAGAGAACGTAAAACCGTCTCTGTTAGATAGTGCCAACAATGACCCACACGACGGTGCAAACCGCAGCCCTCTAGGACTATCCGTTCCGGAGATACTGCCCCTCGAAGTTTTGGGGGTACCAAAATGTATGGGGCAAAAACCTCCGGAATTGATATACCAAATGAGATTAGGGTGGGTGGGCGGGCAATTTTTTCAAAATTTTTACAACTCCCGGTTTTCGGAGCACCACGTGAGTGGTGTCGTTAGAAAGGGCTCGTCAATTGCTATTCAACGGTGTAAAAACTGTGTATACCCGGGAACAAAATTCCGGGGGAAAACCGGCAAAAACGGTAAAAATTTTAGAAAAAGTTAATTAATTTAGAAAATCGGTATGAACACACCCTATGTGTGCTATATAGTTTGATAGGCCTTTAGGAGACCTACAATTTGAGACTAATATTGGGTACTAATAAAAAGAAAGTTTTTGAAAAATTGAATTTTAAAGAATTTTTATACGATTTTGGAAAAATAAGTGATGTACTATTGAATTTAAACAAAGAATATAGGTATCACTGAATAGGTCTCGTTGAGATCTGTACGTTGGTGCAAAAATTTCGGAAATCCACCAGTAAATAACAAAGTTATATGTAGTCAATATATATAAGTCACTAAAAAATACGAATTTTCATGAAAATTATGAAAATGTAAACAATTTTCGCGTGTAAATGCGCGAAATATCAATATATAGTCGAGACAGGCACGAACACACAAAAAACTAGACGAAAATCGAGTAAAAAACAAAAAAGTTGTCGACGGTTAGGTTAGGTTAGGTTAGGTTAGGTTAGGTTAGGTTAGGTTAGGTTAGGTTAGGTTAGGTTAGGTTAGGTTAGGTTAGGTTAGGTTAGGTTAGGTTAGGTTAGGTTAGGTTAGGTTAGGTTAGGTTAGGTTAGGTTAGGTTAGGTTAGGTTAGGTTAGGTTAGGTTAGGTTAGGTTAGGTTAGGTTAGGTTAGGTTAGGTTAGGTTAGGTTAGGTTAGGTTAGGTTAGGTTAGGTTAGGTTAGGTTAGGTTAGGTTAGGTTAGGTTAGGTTAGGTTAGGTTAGGTTAGGTTAGGTTAGGTTAGGTTAGGTTAGGTTAGGTAGGTTAGGTTAGGTTAGGTTAGGTTAGGTTAGGTTAGGTTAGGTTAGGTTAGGTTAGGTTAGGTTAGGTTAGGTTAGGTTAGGTTAGGTTAGGTTAGGTTAGGTTAGGTTAGGTTAGGTTAGGTTAGGTTAGGTTAGGTTAGGTTAGGTTAGGTTAGGTTAGGTTAGGTTAGGTTAGGTTAGGTTAGGTTAGGTTAGGTTAGGTTAGGTTAGGTTAGGTTAGGTTAGGTTAGGTTAGGTTAGGTTAGGTTAGGTTAGGTTAGGTTAGGTTAGGTTAGGTTAGGTTAGGTTAGGTTAGGTTAGGTTAGGTTAGGTTAGGTTAGGTTAGGTTAGGTTAGGTTAGGTTAGGTTAGGTTAGGTTAGGTTAGGTTAGGTTAG
>OW028661.1:11485000-11736700 GCA_932294365.1 Diachrysia chrysitis | reverse complement strand
AACCTAACCTAACCTAACCCGTCGACAACTTTTTTGCTATTTGTGCGATTTTGGTCGAGTTTTCTTTGTATATGTGTTTTATTTGACTATTTTTATTGAGTTTCGCGCCTTTACACGCGAAAAATTTTATAACATTTTCATAATTTTCATGAAAATTCATTTTTAAAACTGTGTATATTTTTGACAACACATATCTCCGTTGTTTATCGGTGGATTGTCGTGATTTTTGCGTTGACGTCTAGATCTCAACGAGCCCTTTCTAACGATACCTATTTCGATTGTTAAAATTCTATAGTATTTTGGTTATTTTCAAAAAACATATAAAAATTCTTTAAAATCTCATTTTTCAAAAACTACCATTTTCAAAGTATTTAATATTAGTCTCAGTTTAAAGGTCTCTTAAAGACCTACCTAACGGTATAGCACACGTAGGGTGTGTTCATACAAATTTTCTAAGTTATTCAATTTTTTCAAAATTTTTTAGTGTTTTTCCTGTTTTTCCCGAAAAATTTGTTCCCGGGTACCCTAATTTTATCACATCGTTAGATAGCAATCGTCGAGCCCGATCTAACGACACCACTCACGTGGTGGTCCGACCATCAGGAGCCGCGAAAATTGCGCAGTTCTCGCCCGCCCACCCACCCTAATCTCATTTGGTATATCGATTCCGGAGGTTTTTGCCCCATACATTTTGGTTCCCAAAAACTTTGGGACGCAATATCTCCGGAACCGATAGTGCTAGAGAGCTGCGGTTTGTGGCGTTGGAGAGGTGTTGAACTGTTCTGTCTGATTTTTTCAGTTTCAAGGCACTCAGCCTTGACACGAGTTTTAGAAAAGTGCGCCTGTTTTGCAGGTACTAAAAATTTATTTTTGACAGGCTGTTTTTGGACGCTTCTTGCTACGCAAGAAGCGTATCCCTTCTAAAGCGGTCCCCAGACGGAGCGGTTGACGACTCTCTGAAGACACAACGCGTTGGGGCACACACCGCCGGAACGGCAGGCTTCTACCGACCAATCTTGCTTAAAAAGCGACCCAATTTTATTATATACATATTTACAATCTTAATTTACACATTTTAACCTATTTTATTTTTACAAAGATTTTATCAATAATATTTTTACAACTTTTACAAATTTTTTGATTTTAATACAGGTTGGGTTGGGTTCGGTTGGCGAACTATCGATACACATCGAATCCCCAAAACCAACATGTTCCGCACCCCCGCCAAGAGGTCCTCATCTCCGCGAGGCTCATCACCGCCGACCACCCCCCCAAATATAACTGGGCAACCAAGCACGTTTTTGACCCAGACAAAAGTCAGGAGGAACATGGGGGAGCGGGGAGACGGTCAAGATCCTCTTTCCCGAGGAGAGCCCAGCGGTTCCTGTGGGGCCCAACAGGTTACAGGAGGCGAGGGCATGGGTGACGAAAGCAAAAATAGCTCTTAACGCGTCTCGAAATTTAAAGACAGATATTAAAGCTACCGTCACCCAGGCCATCGACCGACTGTACCTGATGATAAAAGAGGCCGAAGCCAGGAAAACCGCGGGCCCCCCTTCGCCTGCGACTAACGACGCAGGGGTGGAGGGACCGATGGAGGAAACACGGGAGGAGGAAAAGGAAGCCCCGAAACCCCTTGAAGCGGCGGGCAAAAAAGAAGTCTCTCTGTTGCTCTCGTCATTGGCCGAACACACCAGGCTAATGACAGAGAGCAACGAGAGAGCGGAACAACTGAAAGTTGCCCTTCAGGAGAAGCACCAGTCCCTGGGGGCGATCACATACGCGAGTGTGGCGGCGAGCGCAAAAGGGCGTAAACGCCCGGATCCCACTGCGCTGCACTCGGTAGTGATCGCGTCCAGGGACGAGATGGACACGGGGGAGCAGGTCCTTGGCAGGATCCGTAAGGCCCTAAACGCAAGGGAAGGCGGCATCCATGTCGACCGCGTTAGAAAGGCCAAGGACCGAAAAATCGTCGTCAGCTGTAGAAACGAAGAGGAGCGGAACAGGGTCCGGACTAAAATCGAGGAGGCAGATAGCCAGTTAGAGGTCCAAATGGTTACTAACCAGGACCCCCTCGTCATCCTCAGGGACGTCCTCAGTTTTCACAAGGATGAGGAAGTGGTGGACTTCCTGAGGGTGCAGAACCGGAAACTGTTCCGTGACCTCCCAGCTGGCGACGATAGGATCGAAATAAAGTTTCGGAAGAAGGCACGCAATGACCTCATGTGTCATGTTGTCGCGAAGGTGTCCCCGGCTCTCTGGAGTAGGCTGGTGGAGGCGTCTGAGGCGTACGTGGACCTGCAGCTCATCAGAGTGGAGGACCAGTCCCCGCTGGTCCAATGCTCGATGTGCCTTGGATACGGGCACACCAGACGTCTCTGCACGGAGACTGCAGAGAAATGCGGGCACTGCGGGGGTCCTCACCAGCGCAGCACTTGCGCTGAGAAGCTCGCCAGCGCAACACCCACCTGCTGTAACTGCGTAAAAGCAAACCTCGAAATGACGGGACACAGCGCTTTTAGCTCAGATTGTCCCGTCCGACGCAGGTGGGACGCGCTGGCTAGAGCAAAAACAGCGTACTGCTGAGGGCCTCTCCGCGACAACATTGGCACCCAACCGCACAGATGAGGACCGCTTAACGCACCCAGCGAGCCCTCTCTGCCTGGCGAAGACGCCATTTATGGGACACAGCCACAGGGATACAGTGCAAAAAACAATTTGGAAAAATGGAAATTGGGACCAGTTTCGTAAGAAACTGGTCAAATTCAAAGATGCCAAACCACCATGTCCCTGTGGTTCACAAAATCGGTCGCCAAATGGACAAAGTCTATTGCCGGGGAGAGAAGGTCCGTATGACAGAGTAATGAAGAGTTTGGTAAATATGACCATCGCCTCGCGGAAAAGTCCAGCAACTCTGTGCTTCATTACGCTCAAGCCAGCAAAGACGCTAAAGGCATACGCGACGAAAAGAGTGCGGTGTATACTGTGACATCACCACCCCTTTTAAGCATAAACAGCGATAACCTCTAGCGTCTGAAAAAAGCAAAACCGGCAAAGCACAAGAGACAGGTGAAGCCGCGAGGTGAAACTTGTCCAAACCCTACCTACCACACCACATATTGCCTCGCAAGGAAATGAAACTGCATCCCAAGGGCTCTGACCTCCCATATCAGAGGGATACATCGCATCAACTTTCAAAAAAAAAAAAAAAAAAAAAAAAAAAAAAACCTAACCTAACCTAACCTAACCTAACCTAACCTAACCTAACCTAACCTAACCTAACCTAACCTAACCTAACCTAACCTAACCGTCTGTCGTACGGGCACAGCAGGCGCCTCTGTGCCGAGAAGACGGAGAAGTGCGGGTACTGTGGTGGCCCTCACCAAAGGAGTGACTGCGCTGACAGGCTCGCCAACGCATCTCCCACCTGCTGCAACTGCGTCACAGCAAACTTGGAAAAGACGGGGCACAGTGCTTTTAGCATGGACTGCCCCGTCCGACGCAGGTGGGACGCGTTGGCTCGAGCAAAGACGGCGTATTGCTGAGGGCCCCCTAGCACACATTCTGGCAGCACATGGCATGCGAATACTGGGCTGTGGCCGCATGGAGTATGAAAAAACCCGGTTGATAAAAAATTTGGTTCGGTTTCGTTTGAAACCGGGAAAAATTGGAAAAAAGAACCAACACACCAGGCCGCCGCAGCTCAATAAGCATCTCGCCATCAATAACGCGCCTTCTCTTGATAAAGATGATTACCCAAAGAGGCACACAGGACCTATGAAGCCCCACGCAAAAACCAGACGCGAAAATCTATTGATAAAAGTGCAAAGTACATCCCAGATTATAAGTGGCACCAAAATAGTAGCAGTCGCGAAAAATGAGCATGGGACATGATAAACACATGTTCCAACATTTTTAAATGCACTAGCAAATGGCCCAGCACTAAAAACCGCAAACTGAAGTGGAGCAAACACACAGCTAAAATGCTGATTCCTAAAAACCCCCTCTGTCCCATAAAACTTTTTCTTTTTTAAAACGTCATTCGCAAAAATATAAACATCTGAACACCAAGGACTCTGACCCCCATGTCAGAGGGATAAAACAGCATCCATTATTCAAAAAAAAAAAAAAAAAAAAAAAAAAAAAAAAACCTAACCTAACCTAACCTAACCTAACTTTGTCAAACCTTTCATACTTTAACCTAACAATCTCAAACCTAACTTTGTCAAAGCAAACCTCACCTAACATTGAATTGAAATTAAATTGGAATTGAATTGAATTGGAATTGAATTGGAATTGAATTGGAATTGAATTGGAATGAAATTGAAATTAAATGGAAATTTAAATCAAAAACTTTTCCTTATAAAACCTTACATTAACAAACCTAACCTTGTCAAACCTAACCTAACATACCTAAACCTGAATTTTAAAAATATAACCTTACCTTACCAAACCAAAAATTCTAGAATCTATCATTGAAAGGGCTTTTTGAAAAGAAACTTGAAAGTGGAAAGTAAAAAAAAAGTAAAAGGTAAAAAGTAAAAAGTAAAAAGTAAAAAGTAAAAAGTAAAAAGTAAAAAGTAAAAAGTAAAAAGTAAAAAGTAAAAAGTAAAAAGTAAAAAGTAAAAAGTAAAAAGTAAAAAGTAAAAAGTAAAAAGTAAAAAGTAAAAAGTAAAAAGTAAAAAGTAAAAAGTAAAAAGTAAAAAGTAAAAAGTAAAAAGTAAAAAGTAAAAAGTAAAAAGTAAAAAGTAAAAAGTAAAAAGTAAAAAGTAAAAAGTAAAAAGTAAAAAGTAAAAAGTAAAAAGTAAAAAGTAAAAAGTAAAAAGTAAAAAGTAAAAAGTAAAAAGTAAAAAGTAAAAAGTAAAAAGTAAAAAGTAAAAAGAAAAAAGAAATTGAAATGGAAATGGATTATTGTAGGCGATTATGTTTTAAGTTCATTATTAATTTAGCCGGTTATTATTTTAGCCAATTATTTTGTAAGCTGATTATTTAATTAAAATGACACCGATACCAATACCAATACCGATACCGATACCAATACTTTTTCTTGTAAAACTCAAAATTCACAAACCTAACCCTGTGAAACCTAACTTTGTCAAACCTTTCATATTTTAACCTAACAATCTCAAACCTAACTTTGTCAAAGCAAACCTCACCTAACAGTGAATTGAAATTAAATTGGAATTGAATTGAATTGGAATTGAATTGGAATTGAATTGGAATTGAATTGGAATTGAATTGGAATTGAATTGGAATTGAATTGGAATTGAATTGGAATTGAATTGGAATCGAATTGGAATTGAATTGGAATTGAATTGGAATTTAATTGGAATTGAATTAGATTTTCATTGGAATTGAATTGGAATTGAATTGGAATTGAATTGGAATGAAATTGGAATGAAATTGAAATTAAATGGAAATTTCATTAACAAACCTAACCTTGTCAAACCTAACCTAACATACCTAAACCTGAATTTTAAAAATATAACCTTACCTTACCAAACCTAAAATTCTAGAATCTATCATTGAAAGGGCTTTTTGAAAAGAAACTTGAAAGTGGAAAGTAAAAAAAAAGTAAAAGGTAAAAAGTAAAAAGTAAAAAGTAAAAAGTAAAAAGTAAAAAGTAAAAAGTAAAAAGTAAAAAGTAAAAAGTAAAAAGTAAAAAGTAAAAAGTAAAAAGTAAAAAGTAAAAAGTAAAAAGTAAAAAGTAAAAAGTAAAAAGTAAAAAGTAAAAAGTAAAAAGTAAAAAGTAAAAAGTAAAAAGTAAAAAGTAAAAAGTAAAAAGTAAAAAGTAAAAAGTAAAAAGTAAAAAGTAAAAAGTAAATAGTAAAAAGTAAAAAGTAAAAAGTAAAAAGTAAAAAGTAAAAAGTAAAAAGTAAAAAGTAAAAAGTAAAAAGTAAAAAGTAAAAAGTAAAAAGTAAAAAGTAAAAAGTAAAAAGTAAAAAGTAAAAAGTAAAAAGTAAAAAGTAAAAAGTAAAAAGTAAAAAGTAAAAAGTAAAAAGTAAAAAGTAAAAAGAAAAAAGAAGAAAAAAGTAAAAAGTAAAAAGTAAAAAGTAAAAAGTAAAAAGTAAAAAGAAAAAAGAAATTGAAATGGAAATGGATTATTGTAGGCGATTATGTTTTAAGTTCATTATTAATTTAGCCGGTTATTATTTAAGCCAATTATTTTGTAAGCTGATTATTTAATTAAAATGACACCGATACCAATACCAATACCGATACCGATACCAATACTTTTTCTTGTAAAACTCAAAATTCACAAACCTAACCCTGTGAAACCTAACTTTGTCAAACCTTTCATATTTTAACCTAACAATCTCAAACCTAACTTTGTCAAAGCAAACCTCACCTAACAGTGAATTGAAATTAAATTGGAATTGAATTGAATTGGAATTGAATTGGAATTGAATTGGAATTGAATTGGAATTGAATTGGAATTGAATTGGAATTGAATTGGAATTGAATTGGAATCGAATTGGAATTGAATTGGAATTGAATTGGAATTTAATTGGAATTGAATTAGATTTTAATTGGAATTGAATTGGAATTGAATTGGAATTGAATTGGAATGAAATTGGAATGAAATTGAAATTAAATGGAAATTTAAATCAAAAACCTTTCCTTATAAAACCTTACATTAACAAACCTAACCTTGTCAAACCTAACCTAACATACCTAAACCTGAATTTTAAAAATATAACCTTACCTTACCAAACCAAAAATTCTAGAATCTATCATTGAAAGGGCTTTTTGAAAAGAAACTTGAAAGTGGAAAGTAAAAAAAAAGTAAAAAGTAAAAAGTAAAAAGTAAAAAGTAAAAAGTAAAAAGTAAAAAGTAAAAAGTAAAAAGTAAAAAGTAAAAAGTAAAAAGTAAAAAGTAAAAAGTAAAAAGTAAAAAGTAAAAAGTAAAAAGTAAAAAGTAAAAAGTAAAAAGTAAAAAGTAAAAAGTAAAAAGTAAAAAGTAAAAAGTAAAAAGTAAAAAGTAAAAAGTAAAAAGTAAAAAGTAAAAAGTAAAAAGTAGAAAGTAAAAAGAAGAAAGAAAAAAGTAAAAAGTAAAAAGTAAAAAGTAAAAAGTAAAAAGTAAAAAGAAAAAAGAAATTGAAATGGAAATGGAAATGGAAATGGATTATTGTAGGCGATTATGTTTTAAGTTCATTATTAATTTAGCCGGTTATTATTTTAGCCAATTATTTTGTAAGCTGATTATTTAATTAAAATGACACCGATACCAATACCAATACCGATACCGATACCAATACTTTTTCTTGTAAAACTCAAAATTCACAAACCTAACCCTGTGAAACCTAACTTTGTCAAACCTTTCATATTTTAACCTAACAATCTCAAACCTAACTTTGTCAAAGCAAACCTCACCTAACAGTGAATTGAAATTAAATTGGAATTGAATTGAATTGGAATTGAATTGGAATTGAATTGGAATTGAATTGGAATTGAATTGGAATTGAATTGGAATTGAATTGGAATTGAATTGGAATTGAATTGGAATCGAATTGGAATTGAATTGGAATTGAATTGGAATTTAATTGGAATTGAATTAGATTTTCATTGGAATTGAATTGGAATTGAATTGGAATTGAATTGGAATGAAATTGGAATGAAATTGAAATTAAATGGAAATTTAAATCAAAAACCTTTCCTTATAAAACCTTACATTAACAAACCTAACCTTGTCAAACCTAACCTAACATACCTAAACCTGAATTTTAAAAATATAACCTTACCTTACCAAACCTAAAATTCTAGAATCTATCATTGAAAGGGCTTTTTGAAAAGAAACTTGAAAGTGGAAAGTAAAAAAAAAGTAAAAGGTAAAAAGTAAAAAGTAAAAAGTAAAAAGTAAAAAGTAAAAAGTAAAAAGAAAAAAATTGAAATGGAAATGGAAATGGAAATGGATTATTGTAGGCGATTATGTTTTAAGTTCATTATTAATTTAGCCGGTTATTATTTTAGCCAATTATTTTGTAAGCTGATTATTTAATTAAAATGACACCGATACCAATACCAATACCCATACCGATACCAATAATTTTTCTTGTAAAACTCAAAATTCACAAACCTAACCCTGTGAAACCTAACTTTGTCAAACCTTTCATTTTTTAACCTAACAATCTCAAACCTAACTTTGTCAAAGCAAACCCCACCTAACATTGAATTGAAATTAAATTTGAATTGAATTGAATTGGAATTGAATTGGAATTGAATTGGAATTGAATTGGAATTGAATTGGAATTGAATTGGAATTGAATTGGAATGAAATTGAAATTAAATGGAAATTTAAATCAAAAACCTTTCCTTATAAAACCTTACATTAACAAACCTAACCTTGTCAAACCTAACCTAACATACCTAAACCTGAATTTTAAAAATATAACCTTACCTTACCAAACCAAAAATTCTAGAATCTATCATTGAAAGGGCTTTTTGAAAAGAAACTTGAAAGTGGAAAGTAAAAAAAAGTAAAAAGTAAAAAGTAAAAAGTAAAAAGTAAAAAGTAAAAAGTAAAAAGTAAAAAGTAAAAAGTAAAAAGTAAAAAGTAAAAAGTAAAAAGTAAAAAGTAAAAAGTAAAAAGTAAAAAGTAAAAAGTAAAAAGTAAAAAGTAAAAAGTAAAAAGTAAAAAGTAAAAAGTAAAAAGTAAAAAGTAAAAAGTAAAAAGTAAAAAATAAAAAGTAAAAAGTAAAAAGTAAAAAGTAAAAAGTAAAAAGTAAAAAGTAAAAAGTAAAAAGTAAAAAGTAAAAAGTAAAAAGAAAAAAGAAGAAAAAAGTAAAAAGTAAAAAGTAAAAAGAAAAAAGAAATTGAAATGGAAATGGATTATTGTAGGCGATTATGTTTTAAGTTCATTATTAATTTAGCCGGTTATTATTTTAGCCAATTATTTTGTAAGCTGATTATTTAATTAAAATGACACCGATACCAATACCAATACCGATACCGATACCAATACTTTTTCTTGTAAAACTCAAAATTCACAAACCTAACCCTGTGAAACCTAACTTTGTCAAACCTTTCATATTTTAACCTAACAATCTCAAACCTAACTTTGTCAAAGCAAACCTCACCTAACAGTGAATTGAAATTAAATTGGAATTGAATTGAATTGGAATTGAATTGGAATTGAATTGGAATTGAATTGGAATTGAATTGGAATTGAATTGGAATTGAATTGGAATTGAATTGGAATTGAATTGGAATTGAATTGGAATTGAATTGGAATTGAATTGGAATCGAATTGGAATTGAATTGGAATTGAATTGGAATTTAATTGGAATTGAATTAGATTTTAATTGGAATTGAATTGGAATTGAATTGGAATTGAATTGGAATGAAATTGGAATGAAATTGAAATTAAATGGAAATTTAAATCAAAAACCTTTCCTTATAAAACCTTACATTAACAAACCTAACCTTGTCAAACCTAACCTAACATACCTAAACCTGAATTTTAAAAATATAACCTTACCTTACCAAACCAAAAATTCTAGAATCTATCATTGAAAGGGCTTTTTGAAAAGAAACTTGAAAGTGGAAAGTAAAAAAAAAGTAAAAAGTAAAAAGTAAAAAGTAAAAAGTAAAAAGTAAAAAGTAAAAAGTAAAAAGTAAAAAGTAAAAAGTAAAAAGTAAAAAGTAAAAAGTAAAAAGTAAAAAGTAAAAAGTAAAAAGTAAAAAGTAAAAAGTAAAAAGTAAAAAGTAAAAAGTAAAAAGTAAAAAGTAAAAAGTAAAAAGTAAAAAGTAAAAAGTAAAAAGTAAAAAGTAGAAAGTAAAAAGAAGAAAGAAAAAAGTAAAAAGTAAAAAGTAAAAAGTAAAAAGTAAAAAGTAAAAAGAAAAAAGAAATTGAAATGGAAATGGAAATGGAAATGGATTATTGTAGGCGATTATGTTTTAAGTTCATTATTAATTTAGCCGGTTATTATTTTAGCCAATTATTTTGTAAGCTGATTATTTAATTAAAATGACACCGATACCAATACCAATACCCATACCGATACCAATAATTTTTCTTGTAAAACTCAAAATTCACATACCTAACCCTGTGAAACCTAACTTTGTCAAACCTTTCATACTTTAACCTAACAATCTCAAACCTAACTTTGTCAAAGCAAACCTCACCTAACATTGAATTGAAATTAAATTGGAATTGAATTGAATTGGAATTGAATTGGAATTGAATTGGAATTGAATTGGAATGAAATTGAAATTAAATGGAAATTTAAATCAAAAACCTTTCCTTATAAAACCTTACATTAACAAACCTAACCTTGTCAAACCTAACCTAACATACCTAAACCTGAATTTTAAAAATATAACCTTACCTTACCAAACCAAAAATTCTAGAATCTATCATTGAAAGGGCTTTTTGAAAAGAAACTTGAAAGTGGAAAGTAAAAAAAAAGTAAAAAGTAAAAAGTAAAAAGTAAAAAGTAAAAAGTAAAAAGTAAAAAGTAAAAAGTAAAAAGTAAAAAGTAAAAAGTAAAAAGTAAAAAGTAAAAAGTAAAAAGTAAAAAATAAAAAGTAAAAAGTAAAAAGTAAAAAGTAAAAAGTAAAAAGTAAAAAGTAAAAAGTAAAAAGTAAAAAGTAAAAAGAAGAAAAAAGTAAAAAGTAAAAAGTAAAAAGAAAAAAGAAATTGAAATGGAAATGGATTATTGTAGGCGATTATGTTTTAAGTTCATTATTAATTTAGCCGGTTATTATTTTAGCCAATTATTTTGTAAGCTGATTATTTAATTAAAATGACACCGATACCAATACCAATACCGATACCGATACCAATACTTTTTCTTGTAAAACTCAAAATTCACAAACCTAACCCTGTGAAACCTAACTTTGTCAAACCTTTCATATTTTAACCTAACAATCTCAAACCTAACTTTGTCAAAGCAAACCTCACCTAACAGTGAATTGAAATTAAATTGAATTGGAATTGAATTGGAATTGAATTGGAATTGAATTGGAATTGAATTGGAATTGAATTGGAATTGAATTGGAATTGAATTGGAATTGAATTGGAATTGAATTGGAATTGAATTGGAATTGAATTGGAATTGAATTGGAATTGAATTGGAATTGAATTGGAATTGAATTGGAATTGAATTGGAATTTAATTGGAATTGAATTAGATTTTCATTGGAATTGAATTGGAATTGAATTGAAATGAAATTGGAATGAAATTGAAATTAAATGGAAATTTAAATCAAAAACCTTTCCTTATAAAACCTTACATTAACAAACCTAACCTTGTCAAACCTAACCTAACATACCTAAACCTGAATTTTAAAAATATAACCTTACCTTACCAAACCTAAAATTCTAGAATCTATCATTGAAAGGGCTTTTTGAAAAGAAACTTGAAAGTGGAAAGTAAAAAAAAAGTAAAAGGTAAAAAGTAAAAAGTAAAAAGTAAAAAGTAAAAAGTAAAAAGTAAAAAGTAAAAAGTAAAAAGTAAAAAGTAAAAAGTAAAAAGTAAAAAGTAAAAAGTAAAAAGTAAAAAGTAAAAAGTAAAAAGTAAAAAGTAAAAAGTAAAAAGTAAAAAGTAGAAAGTAAAAAGAAGAAAGAAAAAAGTAAAAAGTAAAAAGTAAAAAGTAAAAAGTAAAAAGTAAAAAGAAAAAAGAAATTGAAATGGAAATGGAAATGGAAATGGATTATTGTAGGCGATTATGTTTTAAGTTCATTATTAATTTAGCCGGTTATTATTTTAGCCAATTATTTTGTAAGCTGATTATTTAATTAAAATGACACCGATACCAATACCAATACCCATACCGATACCAATAATTTTTCTTGTAAAACTCAAAATTCACATACCTAACCCTGTGAAACCTAACTTTGTCAAACCTTTCATACTTTAACCTAACAATCTCAAACCTAACTTTGTCAAAGCAAACCTCACCTAACATTGAATTGAAATTAAATTGGAATTGAATTGAATTGGAATTGAATTGGAATTGAATTGGAATTGAATTGGAATGAAATTGAAATTAAATGGAAATTTAAATCAAAAACCTTTCCTTATAAAACCTTACATTAACAAACCTAACCTTGTCAAACCTAACCTAACATACCTAAACCTGAATTTTAAAAATATAACCTTACCTTACCAAACCAAAAATTCTAGAATCTATCATTGAAAGGGCTTTTTGAAAAGAAACTTGAAAGTGGAAAGTAAAAAAAAAGTAAAAAGTAAAAAGTAAAAAGTAAAAAGTAAAAAGTAAAAAGTAAAAAGTAAAAAGTAAAAAGTAAAAAGTAAAAAGTAAAAAGTAAAAAGTAAAAAGTAAAAAGTAAAAAGTAAAAAGTAAAAAGTAAAAAGTAAAAAGTAAAAAATAAAAAGTAAAAAGTAAAAAGTAAAAAGTAAAAAGTAAAAAGTAAAAAGTAAAAAGTAAAAAGTAAAAAGAAGAAAAAAGTAAAAAGTAAAAAGTAAAAAGAAAAAAGAAATTGAAATGGAAATGGATTATTGTAGGCGATTATGTTTTAAGTTCATTATTAATTTAGCCGGTTATTATTTTAGCCAATTATTTTGTAAGCTGATTATTTAATTAAAATGACACCGATACCAATACCAATACCGATACCGATACCAATACTTTTTCTTGTAAAACTCAAAATTCACAAACCTAACCCTGTGAAACCTAACTTTGTCAAACCTTTCATATTTTAACCTAACAATCTCAAACCTAACTTTGTCAAAGCAAACCTCACCTAACAGTGAATTGAAATTAAATTGAATTGGAATTGAATTGGAATTGAATTGGAATTGAATTGGAATTGAATTGGAATTGAATTGGAATTGAATTGGAATTGAATTGGAATTGAATTGGAATTGAATTGGAATTGAATTGGAATTGAATTGGAATTGAATTGGAATTGAATTGGAATTGAATTGGAATTGAATTGGAATTGAATTGGAATTGAATTGGAATTTAATTGGAATTGAATTAGATTTTCATTGGAATTGAATTGGAATTGAATTGAAATGAAATTGGAATGAAATTGAAATTAAATGGAAATTTAAATCAAAAACCTTTCCTTATAAAACCTTACATTAACAAACCTAACCTTGTCAAACCTAACCTAACATACCTAAACCTGAATTTTAAAAATATAACCTTACCTTACCAAACCTAAAATTCTAGAATCTATCATTGAAAGGGCTTTTTGAAAAGAAACTTGAAAGTGGAAAGTAAAAAAAAAGTAAAAGGTAAAAAGTAAAAAGTAAAAAGTAAAAAGTAAAAAGTAAAAAGTAAAAAGTAAAAAGTAAAAAGTAAAAAGTAAAAAGTAAAAAGTAAAAAGTAAAAAGTAAAAAGTAAAAAGTAAAAAGTAAAAAGTAAAAAGTAAAAAGTAAAAAGTAAAAAGTAAAAAGTAAAAAGTAAAAAGTAAAAAGTAAAAAGTAAAAAGTAAAAAGTAAAAAGTAAAAAGTAAAAAGTAAAAAGTAAAAAGTAAAAAGTAAAAAGTAAAAAGAAGAAAAAAGTAAAAAGTAAAAAGTAAAAAGAAAAAAGAAATTGAAATGGAAATGGATTATTGTAGGCGATTATGTTTTAAGTTCATTATTAATTTAGCCGGTTATTATTTTAGCCAATTATTTTGTAAGCTGATTATTTAATTAAAATGACACCGATACCAATACCAATACCGATACCGATACCAATACTTTTTCTTGTAAAACTCAAAATTCACAAACCTAACCCTGTGAAACCTAACTTTGTCAAACCTTTCATATTTTAACCTAACAATCTCAAACCTAACTTTGTCAAAGCAAACCTCACCTAACAGTGAATTGAAATTAAATTGGAATTGAATTGAATTGGAATTGAATTGGAATTGAATTGGAATTCAATTGGAATTGAATTGGAATTGAATTGGAATTGAATTGGAATTGAATTGGAATTGAATTGGAATTGAATTGGAATTGAATTGGAATTGAATTGGAATTGAATTGGAATTGAATTGGAATCGAATTGGAATTGAAATGGAATTGAATTGGAATTTAATTGGAATTGAATTAGATTTTCATTGGAATTGAATTGGAATTGAATTGGAATTGAATTGGAATGAAATTGGAATAAAATTGAAATTAAATGGAAATTTAAATCAAAAACCTTTCCTTATAAAACCTTACATTAACAAACCTAACCTTGTCAAACCTAACCTAACATACCTAAACCTGAATTTTAAAAATATAACCTTACCTTACCAAACCTAAAATTCTAGAATCTATCATTGAAAGGGCTTTTTGAAAAGAAACTTGAAAGTGGAAAGTAAAAAAAAAGTAAAAGGTAAAAAGTAAAAAGTAAAAAGTAAAAAGTAAAAAGTAAAAAGAAAAAAAATTGAAATGGAAATGGAAATGGAAATGGAAATGGAAATGGATTATTGTAGGCGATTATGTTTTAAGTTCATTATTAATTTAGCCGGTTATTATTTTAGCCAATTATTTTGTAAGCTGATTATTTAATTAAAATGACACCGATACCAATACCAATACCCATACCGATACCAATAATTTTTCTTGTAAAACTCAAAATTCACAAACCTAACCCTGTGAAACCTAACTTTGTCAAACCTTTCATTTTTTAACCTAATATCTCAAACCTAACTTTGTCAAAGCAAACCCCACCTAACATTGAATTGAAATTAAATTTGAATTGAATTGAATTGGAATTGAATTGGAATTGAATTGGAATTGAATTGGAATTGAATTGGAATTGAATTGGAATTGAATTGGAATTGAATTGGAATTGAATTGGAATTGAATTGGAATTGAATTGGAATTGAATTGGAATTGAATTGGAATTGAATTGGAATTGAATTGGAATTGAATTGGAATGAAATTGAAATTAAATGGAAATTTAAATCAAAAACCTTTCCTTATAAAACCTTACATTAACAAACCTAACCTTGTCAAACCTAACCTAACATACCTAAACCTGAATTTTAAAAATATAACCTTACCTTACCAAACCAAAAATTCTAGAATCTATCATTGAAAGGGCTTTTTGAAAAGAAACTTGAAAGTGGAAAGTAAAAAAAAGTAAAAAGTAAAAAGTAAAAAGTAAAAAGTAAAAAGTAAAAAGTAAAAAGTAAAAAGTAAAAAGTAAAAAGTAAAAAGTAAAAAGTAAAAAGTAAAAAGTAAAAAGTAAAAAGTAAAAAGTAAAAAGTAAAAAGTAAAAATTAAAAAGTAAAAAGTAAAAAGTACAAAGTAAAAAGTAAAAAGTAAAAAGTAAAAAGTAAAAAGTAAAAAGTAAAAAGTAAAAAGTAAAAAGTAAAAAGTAAAAAGTAAAAAGTAAAAAGTAAAAAGTAAAAAGTAAAAAGTAAAAAGTAAAAAGTAAAAAGTAAAAAGTAAAAAGTAAAAAGTAAAAAGTAAAAAGTAAAAAGTAAAAAGTAAAAAGTAAAAAGTAAAAAGTAAAAAGTAAAAAGTAAAAAGTAAAAAGTAAAAAGTAAAAAGTAAAAAGTAAAAAGTAAAAAGTAAAAAGTAAAAAGTAAAAAGTAAAAAGTAAAAAGTAAAAAGTAAAAAGTAAAAAGTAAAAAGTAAAAAGTAAAAAGTAAAAAGTAAAAAGTAAAAAGTAAAAAGTAAAAAGTAAAAAGTAAAAAGTAAAAAGTAAAAAGTAAAAAGAAAAAAGAAGAAAAAAGTAAAAAGTAAAAAGTAAAAAGTAAAAAGTAAAAAGAAAAAAGAAATTGAAATGGAAATGGATTATTGTAGGCGATTATGTTTTAAGTTCATTATTAATTTAGCCGGTTATTATTTTAGCCAATTATTTTGTAAGCTGATTATTTAATTAAAATGACACCGATACCAATACCAATACCGATACCGATACCAATACTTTTTCTTGTAAAACTCAAAATTCACAAACCTAACCCTGTGAAACCTAACTTTGTCAAACCTTTCATATTTTAACCTAACAATCTCAAACCTAACTTTGTCAAAGCAAACCTCACCTAACAGTGAATTGAAATTAAATTGGAATTGAATTGAATTGGAATTGAATTGGAATTGAATTGGAATTGAATTAGAATTGAATTGGAATTGAATTGGAATTGAATTGGAATTGAATTGGAATTGAATTGGAATTGAATTGGAATTTAATTGGAATTGAATTAGATTTTAATTGGAATTGAATTGGAATTGAATTGGAATTGAATTGGAATGAAATTGGAATGAAATTGAAATTAAATGGAAATTTAAATCAAAAACCTTTCCTTATAAAACCTTACATTAACAAACCTAACCTTGTCAAACCTAACCTAACATACCTAAACCTGAATTTTAAAAATATAACCTTACCTTACCAAACCAAAAATTCTAGAATCTATCATTGAAAGGGCTTTTTGAAAAGAAACTTGAAAGTGGAAAGTAAAAAAAAAGTAAAAAGTAAAAAGTAAAAAGTAAAAAGTAAAAAGTAAAAAGTAAAAAGTAAAAAGTAAAAAGTAAAAAGTAAAAAGTAAAAAGTAAAAAGTAAAAAGTAAAAAGTAAAAAGTAGAAAGTAAAAAGAAGAAAGAAAAAAGTAAAAAGTAAAAAGTAAAAAGTAAAAAGTAAAAAGAAAAAAGAAATTGAAATGGAAATGGAAATGGAAATGGATTATTGTAGGCGATTATGTTTTAAGTTCATTATTAATTTAGCCGGTTATTATTTTAGCCAATTATTTTGTAAGCTGATTATTTAATTAAACTGACACCGATACCAATACCAATACCCATACCGATACCAATATTTTTTCTTGTAAAACTCAAAATTCACAAACCTAACCCTGTGAAACCTAACTTTGTCAAACCTTTCATACTTTAACCTAACAATCTCAAACCTAACTTTGTCAAAGCAAACCTCACCTAACATTGAATTGAAATTAAATTTGAATTGAATTGAATTGGAATTGAATTGGAATTGAATTGGAATTGAATTGGAATTGAATTGGAATTGAATTGGAATTGAATTGGAATTGAATTGGAATTGAATTGGAATTGAATTGGAATTGAATTGGAATTGAATTAGAATGAAATTGAAATTAAATGGAAATTTAAATCAAAAACCTTTCCTTATAAAACCTTACATTAACAAACCTAACCTTGTCAAACCTAACCTAACATACCTAAACCTGAATTTTAAAAATATAACCTTACCTTACCAAACCAAAAATTCTAGAATCTATCATTGAAAGGGCTTTTTGAAAAGAAACTTGAAAGTGGAAAGTAAAAAAAAAGTAAAAAGTAAAAAGTAAAAAGTAAAAAGTAAAAAGTAAAAAGTAAAAAGTAAAAAGTAAAAAGTAAAAAGTAAAAAGTAAAAAGTAAAAAGTAAAAAGTAAAAAGTAAAAAGTAAAAAGTAAAAAGTAAAAAGTAAAAAGTAAAAAGTAAAAAGTAAAAAGTAAAAAGTAAAAAGTAAAAAGTAAAAAGTAAAAAGTAAAAAGTAAAAAGTAAAAAGTAAAAAGTAAAAAGTAAAAAGTAAAAAGTAAAAAGTAAAAAGTAAAAAGTAAAAAGTAAAAAGTAAAAAGTAAAAAGTAAAAAGTAAAAAGTAAAAAGTAAAAAGTAAAAAGTAAAAAGTAAAAAGTAAAAAGTAAAAAGTAAAAAGTAAAAAGTAAAAAGAAAAAAGAAGAAAAAAGTAAAAAGTAAAAAGTAAAAAGAAAAAAGAAATTGAAATGGAAATGGATTATTGTAGGCGATTATGTTTTAAGTTCATTATTAATTTAGCCGGTTATTATTTTAGCCAATTATTTTGTAAGCTGATTATTTAATTAAAATGACACCGATACCAATACCAATACCGATACCGATACCAATACTTTTTCTTGTAAAACTCAAAATTCACAAACCTAACCCTGTGAAACCTAACTTTGTCAAACCTTTCATATTTTAACCTAACAATCTCAAACCTAACTTTGTCAAAGCAAACCTCACCTAACAGTGAATTGAAATTAAATTGGAATTGAATTGAATTGGAATTGAATTGGAATTGAATTGGAATTGAATTGGAATTGAATTGGAATTGAATTGGAATTGAATTGGAATCGAATTGGAATTGAATTGGAATTGAATTGGAATTTAATTGGAATTGAATTAGATTTTAATTGGAATTGAATTGGAATTGAATTGGAATTGAATTGGAATGAAATTGGAATGAAATTGAAATTAAATGGAAATTTAAATCAAAAACCTTTCCTTATAAAACCTTACATTAACAAACCTAACCTTGTCAAACCTAACCTAACATACCTAAACCTGAATTTTAAAAATATAACCTTACCTTACCAAACCAAAAATTCTAGAATCTATCATTGAAAGGGCTTTTTGAAAAGAAACTTGAAAGTGGAAAGTAAAAAAAAAGTAAAAAGTAAAAAGTAAAAAGTAAAAAGAAAAAAGAAATTGAAATGGAAATGGAAATGGAAATGGATTATTGTAGGCGATTATGTTTTAAGTTCATTATTAATTTAGCCGGTTATTATTTTAGCCAATTATTTTGTAAGCTGATTATTTAATTAAACTGACACCGATACCAATACCAATACCCATACCGATACCAATATTTTTTCTTGTAAAACTCAAAATTCACAAACCTAACCCTGTGAAACCTAACTTTGTCAAACCTTTCATACTTTAACCTAACAATCTCAAACCTAACTTTGTCAAAGCAAACCTCACCTAACATTGAATTGAAATTAAATTTGAATTGAATTGAATTGGAATTGAATTGGAATTGAATTGGAATTGAATTGGAATTGAATTGGAATTGAATTGGAATTGAATTGGAATTGAATTGGAATTGAATTGGAATTGAATTGGAATTGAATTAGAATGAAATTGAAATTAAATGGAAATTTAAATCAAAAACCTTTCCTTATAAAACCTTACATTAACAAACCTAACCTTGTCAAACCTAACCTAACATACCTAAACCTGAATTTTAAAAATATAACCTTACCTTACCAAACCAAAAATTCTAGAATCTATCATTGAAAGGGCTTTTTGAAAAGAAACTTGAAAGTGGAAAGTAAAAAAAAAGTAAAAAGTAAAAAGTAAAAAGTAAAAAGTAAAAAGTAAAAAGTAAAAAGTAAAAAGTAAAAAGTAAAAAGTAAAAAGTAAAAAGTAAAAAGTAAAAAGTAAAAAGTAAAAAGTAAAAAGTAAAAAGTAAAAAGTAAAAAGTAAAAAGTAAAAAGTAAAAAGTAAAAAGTAAAAAGTAAAAAGTAAAAAGTAAAAAGTAAAAAGTAAAAAGTAAAAAGTAAAAAGAAAAAAGAAGAAAAAAGTAAAAAGTAAAAAGTAAAAAGAAAAAAGAAATTGAAATGGAAATGGATTATTGTAGGCGATTATGTTTTAAGTTCATTATTAATTTAGCCGGTTATTATTTTAGCCAATTATTTTGTAAGCTGATTATTTAATTAAAATGACACCGATACCAATACCAATACCGATACCGATACCAATACTTTTTCTTGTAAAACTCAAAATTCACAAACCTAACCCTGTGAAACCTAACTTTGTCAAACCTTTCATATTTTAACCTAACAATCTCAAACCTAACTTTGTCAAAGCAAACCTCACCTAACAGTGAATTGAAATTAAATTGGAATTGAATTGAATTGGAATTGAATTGGAATTGAATTGGAATTGAATTGGAATTGAATTGGAATTGAATTGGAATTGAATTGGAATCGAATTGGAATTGAATTGGAATTGAATTGGAATTTAATTGGAATTGAATTAGATTTTAATTGGAATTGAATTGGAATTGAATTGGAATTGAATTGGAATGAAATTTGAATGAAATTGAAATTAAATGGAAATTTAAATCAAAAACCTTTCCTTATAAAACCTTACATTAACAAACCTAACCTTGTCAAACCTAACCTAACATACCTAAACCTGAATTTTAAAAATATAACCTTACCTTACCAAACCAAAAATTCTAGAATCTATCATTGAAAGGGCTTTTTGAAAAGAAACTTGAAAGTGGAAAGTAAAAAAAAAGTAAAAAGTAAAAAGTAAAAAGTAAAAAGAAAAAAGAAATTGAAATGGAAATGGAAATGGAAATGGATTATTGTAGGCGATTATGTTTTAAGTTCATTATTAATTTAGCCGGTTATTATTTTAGCCAATTATTTTGTAAGCTGATTATTTAATTAAACTGACACCGATACCAATACCAATACCCATACCGATACCAATATTTTTTCTTGTAAAACTCAAAATTCACAAACCTAACCCTGTGAAACCTAACTTTGTCAAACCTTTCATACTTTAACCTAACAATCTCAAACCTAACTTTGTCAAAGCAAACCTCACCTAACATTGAATTGAAATTAAATTTGAATTGAATTGAATTGGAATTGAATTGGAATTGAATTGGAATTGAATTGGAATTGAATTGGAATTGAATTGGAATTGAATTGGAATTGAATTAGAATGAAATTGAAATTAAATGGAAATTTAAATCAAAAACCTTTCCTTATAAAACCTTACATTAACAAACCTAACCTTGTCAAACCTAACCTAACATACCTAAACCTGAATTTTAAAAATATAACCTTACCTTACCAAACCAAAAATTCTAGAATCTATCATTGAAAGGGCTTTTTGAAAAGAAACTTGAAAGTGGAAAGTAAAAAAAAAGTAAAAAGTAAAAAGTAAAAAGTAAAAAGTAAAAAGTAAAAAGTAAAAAGTAAAAAGTAAAAAGTAAAAAGTAAAAAGTAAAAAGTAAAAAGTAAAAAGTAAAAAGTAAAAAGTAAAAAGTAAAAAGTAAAAAGTAAAAAGTAAAAAGTAAAAAGTAAAAAGTAAAAAGTAAAAAGTAAAAAGTAAAAAGTAAAAAGTAAAAAGTAAAAAGTAAAAAGTAAAAAGTAAAAAGTAAAAAGTAAAAAGTAAAAAGTAAAAAGTAAAAAGTAAAAAGTAAAAAGTAAAAAGTAAAAAGTAAAAAGTAAAAAGTAAAAAGTAAAAAGTAAAAAGTAAAAAGTAAAAAGTAAAAAGTAAAAAGTAAAAAGTAAAAAGTAAAAAGTAAAAAGTAAAAAGTAAAAAGTAAAAAGTAAAAAGAAAAAAGAAGAAAAAAGTAAAAAGTAAAAAGTAAAAAGTAAAAAGAAAAAAGAAATTGAAATGGAAATGGATTATTGTAGGCGATTATGTTTTAAGTTCATTATTAATTTAGCCGGTTATTATTTTAGCCAATTATTTTGTAAGCTGATTATTTAATTAAAATGACACCGATACCAATACCAATACCGATACCGATACCAATACTTTTTCTTGTAAAACTCAAAATTCACAAACCTAACCCTGTGAAACCTAACTTTGTCAAACCTTTCATATTTTAACCTAACAATCTCAAACCTAACTTTGTCAAAGCAAACCTCACCTAACAGTGAATTGAAATTAAATTGTGTTAACGCCTGATGAAATGTTATGATCAACGTGCTGCAACTGTTTGCTATTTCTTAACTTTACTAGTGACGGTACTTGCACCTACAATTCTATTAGCGTAATGAAAAATTTCTACCTTCCTATTTTTTATTAAATAATGACTTGCAATCTTGATCTAACGAACGGACGTGTTCCACTTCATATTTTTCTATTATTCTAAACCAAAATTGTAATCAGCATTAGGGCAAAGGTATCATTAAACCAAGTGTATTTCAAGAACTATTCATCGTTTTATTGAGCGTCAAAGCTCCAGTGTCTCGCGTAGACATAATTGGCGACCGTGACAGGACACGAACCTGCAATCTGAGGAATACTGAGGATTACCAAAGTCTAGCTGGATTTTGGTCAGCACAGCGCCGCAGCCATCAGCCGGTCAGCACCGCAACGCAACCAGCCTTTGGAAGTCAGCTATATTATTGAGGAATTACGTCAAGAAGAACGCACTTAGTACCGCCGGGCACAGTCGCAGTTATAACGACATCACACCGCAGCGCAGCAGGATTATTGCAGCTAAGTGCCCTTCCTATGTTCCTAAATATCCTATAAACCGCATAGCCTATTAGCCTATCCATATTCTTCATGGTTTCTACTTGTGCAAATTCAAGGTTCAAAATCCACATACAAAGTTTATTTTGCGTTATAATTTGTGTTAGTTTTCTTTGTTAGTATTGCTTCGGCATTATTAATATACGAATAACAAGGAGATTTTATGTTCCACTTTTCGAGTTTTGTTAAGAGTCATACGTTTTCAAAACGAATTTAAGTGAATTTTACATCTTTAGGTACCTACATACATTTTTTATTCCATATAATTATTTAATCATTAAATTCATTGCCAAAGGTTGCCGTGCCTTATAGTTATATCCATGTAGTGATTATTCCGCTGAACATTTCAGATTTGCCCCATTTCTCCGTACACATCGCTGAGCGCTCGCGCACATCGCGCCTGTCGCGGAGCCAGCATCAGGGCGGAGCCCGCGTCTGCGGCCTCCCGTGCGGCCTCCCGTGCGGCAGACATCACCAACGAGGGGCGTGAGCATATATACCTTTCATTGGTTCACTTTTACTTTAACGATCATAAATTTAATTAATTTTTTGTATAACTTTAATTTATTTTTCGTTTGATTTTATTTTTAACAATCACAATGAGTCTAAGGGATGATACTAAGACCTTGGCGGAGTTAAATGTTAGACGTAGTTCTGTCAAAGGCCAAGTAACTAAATTTAGAAATTATTTAGAAAGATTATCACGACTGGATTCATTTACTGCGACACAAAAGGCGGAACTTACACTAAAACTTAGTAAATTCGAAACTTTATCGTCAAGATTTGATGACTTACAAAGTCAAATAGAAATTTATAATTCTAGTGGGTTGAAAGATGAACTTGAGGAGCGAGAAAATATTGAGGGGGAATTTATTAATATTATTGTAACGGCTCAAAACCTGCTACAATTGCTTGGTAAGGATGACAGTATTCATGACTCAAGCAGTCCTCACAACATAACACATTGTGCTCTTGATCATAATGAAATGGGTTTCAAGCTTCCTTTGATACAAATTGCCAAGTTCGACGGATCATATTTTCGTTGGATGGAATTTCGTGACACGTTTCGATCCTTAATCCATGAAAATAATAGAATTAGTCCCGTAAACAAGTTCCATTATTTAATCTCCTACCTAGAAGGAGAAGCAGCACGTACTATATCGAATCTAGAAGTTTCTTCCAATAATTATAAGGAGGCTTGGTCCCTATTGCTTGATCGTTATGACAATAAACGCTTACTAATAAGTCATCACCTCAGTGAATTATTTAATATACATGCTATAAGCAAGGAGTCAGAGAAATCGTTGCGTTTTTTGGTTGACCACGTGACCAAGAATTTACGTGCCCTTTCCAATTTAGGACAAGCTACAGAACATTGGGATGTCATTATAATCCACTTAGTTGCGTCCAAGCTGGACAATCACACCTTTATGAAGTGGGAGGAATACCGTAACGCGTTGTCAACTGACGCACCTACGCTTAAAGAATTTCATAAATTTTTGAACGATCGTGCAACTGTGCTTGAGTCTTTGCACCGCAGCAAGACAGAGTCTTCTAAGCCTACTCATGGGCAGCAGCGGCCTTCAGGCCACTCTAACAAATCCGATCACACACATACAAAATCTCATGCGTACACTAATAGTAGCAACCAAACACAAGTGTCATCGTCATGCCTTTGTCCGTGCTGCAATGCTGATCACAGAATTTTCGACTGTCCTTCGTTCAAGGCAAAGAGCATACGCGAGCGTATAGCGGAGGCAACCAAATTAAAACTATGTCTTAATTGTTTGAGATCAGGTCATCCCAGTTTTAAATGTCGTCTAGGTCGTTGCCGCGAATGCAACAAGCGACATAACACACTATTACATCTTCCTACAAACGACAATACACCTAACGTTGATAGTCCATCTGAGACGGTAGTCACCTGCAACAATCACGGTAGTAAACAAGCTCTTCTATGTACTGCTATGATTGAAGTAGTCAACCCTAAGACTAGCAATTCTGAGGTAGTGCGCGCCTTACTTGATTGTGGCAGCCAATCTTCTTTTATTAGTGAAGCTCTGAAACAAAGACTATCCATAGAAGACTGTCCTACTAGCGCTACTAAAATAATTGGTTTTGGCAACAATCATTCGGCAACTATATCTGAGTATTGCATTGCCCGATTAAAATCAAATAATTCATCATTTAGCGTTATTTCTAACTTTTACGTAATGAAGGAGCTAACAGGTTCAATACCTGATTCAGTCATCAATATTAGATCCTTCAATATTCCTAATCATATAATCCTTGCGGACCCCAAATTTAATCAGCCGTGTTTCATAGACGTACTGATAGGCTCGGATTTATTTTGGGACATAATAGGTGGTGAGCAGCGGTCGTTAGGGCCTAGTCTTCCTAGGTTACACAGCTCCAAGCTCGGCTGGTTGATTGGAGGCCCCTTGCCACAATGTCTGCAAATTAAAAACAGTATTAAATGTAATCATAATCTAACCCATTCACTTAATAGCAAAAGCATAGAATACAATTTAAATAGATTTTGGGAGTTAGAAGAAATCCCATTAAAATCTCATCTAACTGAAAGCGAGCAGGCATGTGAACGGCATTTTTTGCAACACACCTACCGCTTACAAAATGGCAGATTTTGTGTCAAGTTACCTTTAATCGACTCTCCTGACTGTCTCGGTGACTCCTATAATATGGCCAAGAAAAGGTTCTCACACTTGGAAAAGCGATTCAGGAGACAGCCTGAAGTTAAATCACAGTACATAGCATTTATTAGGGAGTACGCAGAGCTAGGTCATCTTTCGGAAGTCTCAGCAAAAGATTTATCATCTAACTTCTGCTACTACTTACCTCATCATCCCGTATTTAAGGAAAACAGTGAGTCGACTAAAATCAGAGTGGTCTTCGATGCATCAGCACGCACCTCCTCTGGCCTTTCTGTCAATGACATACAGATGGTTGGGCCTCAAATTCAAGACTCTCTTTTCTCCATATTAGTTCGAGCTCGTCTTTATAAGTACCTTTTAACAGCTGACGTAGAAAAAATGTACCGTCAATGTCTGTTAGATGAGTCCGATCGAACTTTACAGCTTATCCTATGGAGAGAAGATGAGAATCTGCCCCTAAAGATCTTAAAATTAAATACTGTGACTTACGGCTTTGCAAGCGCTAGTTATTTGAGCACGAGGTGTCTTTGGCAGTTGGGCGAGGAGTGCAGCGAGCCTCTTATTAGAACTATCGCTCAACATGATCTGTATGTCGACGATTTGATAACGGGTTGCGACTCTGAAGATGAGCTACAGCGCATTCAAATCGCCATATCTAAAACCCTAAGTGCAGGATGTTTTAACTTACGGAAATATAAGTCGAATTCTTCTAAAGTTCTTGAGTCTTTATCTGAAAGGTCTTCAGACACATTAATAATTAGCGAGTCCTCAAATGCTTTAGGTTTAGGGTGGAATTCTAACACCGATAGGCTACATTATTCTTTCGAAATCCCCCCTAGTAATGACAAAATTACAAAGCGCTACATACTATCCACTTCGTTTAAGGTTTTCGACCCACTAGGTTTTGTTAGCCCCTGCATTATTATACCTAAATTAATAATGCAGCAGTTATGGCTTGATAAAGTGGGTTGGGATGATGTTCTTTCGGAAGAGATAGTGAGAGCTTGGCGTAAATTTTCAAGTAGTTTATCACACATATCTTTAATCACACTACCTAGGAAGGTCCTATGTGACTCACCGATAGTGACGGAAATCCATTCCTTCAGCGACGCGTCCCAAAGAGCCTATGGCGCTTGCGTCTATATCAGGTCTATCGACGAAGCAGGTAATGTTCACGTTAACCTATTGTGCTCTAAGTCCAAGGTAGCACCTATCAAGGCTTGTACAATACCTCGACTAGAACTGTGTGCTGCATTACTTGCCGCTCGATTGTGCAAGGCGGTCGTCGATTCTCTGAGATTCCCAATAACTCACAAGCTATATTGGTGTGACTCCAGTGTCGTCCTTGCTTGGCTGCATACTAGCTCTAGAAAGTTGAAGTCCTTCGTGGCAAACAGAGTCGCTGAAATCCTAGAACTGACAGAGCTCTCTTGCTGGCGTTATGTACCTACCTCAGATAATCCCGCAGATCTCGTCTCTCGCGGCGTATATCCTGAGGAACTTAAGGATCATAACCTATGGTGGACAGGGCCAAAATACTTGCTTCAAGAAGAACTTTCCTGGCCTACTTTATGCCCCAGCAAATCCCAGCTTGAGTGTGAAATTCCTGAAATAAAAATAAATGTTAATACTAATGTCGGTAAATTATCAATAATTCCATTTCATAATTTTAATAAACTACACAAGTTAAAACGTATTTATGCTTATGCATTAAGGTACCTGCATAATTTACGACATCCTCATTCCAAACGCGTAAACGCTTTGAGTTTAGATGAGCTAAAGGATTCTTTCCACTTTTTATGTCGTACTGCACAACAAGAATCTTTCCCTGCAGAATACGGGTTACTTTCCAAGGAGAAGACTCTTAGTTCAAAATCGACCATTATAGCACTTGCTCCTTTCATGGATCCCAACGGTTTGATTCGGGTAGGAGGCCGTTTGGACGCGTCCACCATACCGTTTGACAGTAAGCATCCTATCCTTCTACATTCATCTCACCATCTCACCAAGCTGATTTTTGAACGGGAGCATTTGCTTAAATTACACGCCGGTCCACAGCTTCTTCTCGCCAGCGTTAGGGAGTACATATGGCCTATCAATGGCCGACACCTTGCTAGGCGAACTGTGCACAATTGCATCACGTGTAGAAGAGTGCAGGGTAAGACCTTATCACCTATAATGGGGAACTTGCCCTCTCAGCGCGTTACGGTGGACTTCCCATTTCGAAGTGTGGGAATAGACTTTGCCGGCCCCTTTTTTGTCTTAAATAGGAAAGGTCGCGGATCAAGAGTCACAAAATGCTATTTATGCATTTTCGTTTGTCTCAGATACAAATGTGTCCACTTAGAAGCAGCGAGCGATCTTTCAAAGGATGCTTTCATCCTTACCTTGCGTAGGTTCATATCTCGGCGTGGGAAGCCTGCTGAGATATTTAGTGATAATGGCCGCAATTTTGTTGCCGCAGCTAAAGAAATCGGTAATTTTTTAAAATGTAATCACAAGGCCATCACGGAATTTTCAAACGAAGAAGAAATTAAATTTTTGTTTTCTCCTGCATATGCTCCCCACTTTGGTGGTATCTGGGAGGCCGGGGTGAAATCGGCCAAATTTCATATAAGACGTGTAATGGGCAACACGCACTTGACATTTGAAGAAATATCAACTTTATTTGCTCAAGTGGAAGCCATTTTGAATAGTCGCCCACTTTGTCCTTTGTCCTCGTCTCCAAATGACCCATTTTTCCTCACCCCAGGGCACTTCCTGCTTGGCCGATCACTAACCGCTCTGCCTTCACCGAGTTACGAAGACTGCAAGTCCACTCAGCTGAAACGCTACCAAAGGCTGGAGCAAATCCGTCAGCACTTTTGGAGGAGATGGCAAAAGGAGTATCTGGCCGAGTTGCAACAAAGGTCCAAGTGGCGTACGAAAGACACCCCATTAAACGTCGGTGACCTAGTACTGCTGCAGGAGGAGAATTTGCCACCATTGTGTTGGAGAATGGGCCGAATCAGCAAATTGTTTCCTGGGCCCGATGGAGAATGTCGCGTGGCAGACGTACAAACCACACATGGATGTTACCGGAGGCCCTTCACGCGACTCTGCCCACTACCAGCTACTGAGCATTTAATAGAGAGTTAAAAGTCGGGGACTTTTAACGGCGGGGAAGATGTTAACGCCTGTTGACTGTTTGCTATTTCTTAACTTTACTAGTGACGGTACTTGCACCTACAATTCTATTAGCGTAATGAAAAATTTCTACCTTCCTATTTTTTATTAAATAATGACTTGCAATCTTGATCTAACGAACGGACGTGTTCCACTTCATATTTTTCTATTATTCTAAACCAAAATTGTAATCAGCATTAGGGCAAAGGTATCATTAAACCAAGTGTATTTCAAGAACTATTCATCGTTTTATTGAGCGTCAAAGCTCCAGTGTCTCGCGTAGACAAATTGGAATTGAATTGAATTGGAATTGAATTGGAATTGAATTGGAATTGAATTGGAATTGAATTGGAATTGAATTGGAATTGAATTGGAATTGAATTGGAATTGAATTGGAATTGAATTGGAATTGAATTGGAATCGAATTGGAATTGAATTGGAATTGAATTGGAATTTAATTGGAATTGAATTAGATTTTAATTGGAATTGAATTGGAATTGAATTGGAATTGAATTGGAATGAAATTGGAATGAAATTGAAATTAAATGGAAATTTAAATCAAAAACCTTTCCTTATAAAACCTTACATTAACAAACCTAACCTTGTCAAACCTAACCTAACATACCTAAACCTGAATTTTAAAAATATAACCTTACCTTACCAAACCAAAAATTCTAGAATCTATCATTGAAAGGGCTTTTTGAAAAGAAACTTGAAAGTGGAAAGTAAAAAAAAAGTAAAAAGTAAAAAGTAAAAAGTAAAAAGTAAAAAGTAAAAAGTAAAAAGTAAAAAGTAAAAAGTAAAAAGTAAAAAGTAAAAAGTAAAAAGTAAAAAGTAAAAAGTAAAAAGTAAAAAGTAAAAAGTAAAAAGTAAAAAGTAAAAAGTAAAAAGTAAAAAGTAAAAAGTAAAAAGTAAAAAGTAAAAAGTAAAAAGTAAAAAGTAGAAAGTAAAAAGAAGAAAGAAAAAAGTAAAAAGTAAAAAGTAAAAAGTAAAAAGTAAAAAGTAAAAAGAAAAAAGAAATTGAAATGGAAATGGAAATGGAAATGGATTATTGTAGGCGATTATGTTTTAAGTTCATTATTAATTTAGCCGGTTATTATTTTAGCCAATTATTTTGTAAGCTGATTATTTAATTAAACTGACACCGATACCAATACCAATACCCATACCGATACCAATATTTTTTCTTGTAAAACTCAAAATTCACAAACCTAACCCTGTGAAACCTAACTTTGTCAAACCTTTCATACTTTAACCTAACAATCTCAAACCTAACTTTGTCAAAGCAAACCTCACCTAACATTGAATTGAAATTAAATTTGAATTGAATTGAATTGGAATTGAATTGGAATTGAATTGGAATTGAATTGGAATTGAATTGGAATTGAATTGGAATTGAATTGGAATTGAATTGGAATTGAATTGGAATTGAATTGGAATTGAATTAGAATGAAATTGAAATTAAATGGAAATTTAAATCAAAAACCTTTCCTTATAAAACCTTACATTAACAAACCTAACCTTGTCAAACCTAACCTAACATACCTAAACCTGAATTTTAAAAATATAACCTTACCTTACCAAACCAAAAATTCTAGAATCTATCATTGAAAGGGCTTTTTGAAAAGAAACTTGAAAGTGGAAAGTAAAAAAAAATTGAAATGGAAATGGAAATGGAAATGGATTATTGTAGGCGATTATGTTTTAAGTTCATTATTAATTTAGCCGGTTATTATTTTAGCCAATTATTTTGTAAGCTGATTATTCAATTAAACTGACACCGATACCAATACCAATACCCATACCGATACCAATATTTTTTCTTGTAAAACTCAAAATTCACAAACCTAACCCTGTGAAACCTAACTTTGTCAAACCTTTCATACTTAAGGGTGAAGCCAAACGAGCGTAATTTTATGAGTTGTGAGTCGCGTATTTTCGGTCACTTATTTTACGTTCAACTGAATTTCTGTTGAGCTGCCAGACGGACGTAATTTATTCAGTTACTATCGAGCGTTGGTACGGGGTGTTTGTGTCATCAAGTGCGATGGATCCATTGAAAATATTGTGTATTTATGAAGCATATTCAGAAGATACTTCTTCAGAAGATGATACCAGAAAAAGAAGCTGGGTAAACCCACTCAATAGTGAGAGGCTGATATGTGGACAGTTCCATACATTATATGAACGTGTATGTGCAAATCCAGATATGTTTAAAAACTACTACCATATGCCATTACATGTTTTTCAAGAATTATTACATCACATAAAACCTTTTATTACTAAATCGGACACAAATATGAGACTAGCCATCAGCCCAGAGGAAAGATTAATAATAACACTCAAGTAAGTTTTAAAGTATTTTAATTATTATTTTACTTAAGTATAAAGATTAACAAACAAGCTGCACAGTGTTCTATGTTTCATCATATTCATTTGTTTCATTGGAGTGATATTCATTTGCCTGTGTTGTGTATCCTCTATTTACTGGTGTCGGGTAGTATTGATTACTGCTGTTGCTGTGGGAATCGGAAAAGGGTGATGAAAAATGAGGCCAGTTTGATTGTGTGTGCTGTTCTGGAATTTGATACTTGACTTTATTTAATGCTTTCATAACTTCCATGCGAAATTCGAAATTCTGTTTCTCTGTCATTTTGGACATCTCCGGCAAAAAAGATAATAAAAAATATCGATTAGGATCCTTATCATCATTATCAAACTTTTTGAGAAGAGATTCTTGAAACAGTGTCAGTGTTTGTTTTTTATTTTTTGTTCGGGATACAGATGGTTGCGATGACACTGTCTGCTTTGACGTCGACGGCTGGTTTTGGTATACAGGTGTTTGCATTGACGCTGGCTGGCTGGTAGACGGTTGATACAGTGGTGAGTCCGCTTCTGTGGATCTGAATTGTTCATCAAGATCTTCATCGTCGTTGTTGCCAGTTATATTACTGTCATCGTTATCAGTGTTTTCAGGAGAAGTTACATTTGAAAATGAATTCCTTGACTGTTTGGTAACTTTTAAAAACTGCAATAAATCAAAATACGGGCATACTTTCTTCTTCTTTGCTGCGCTACCACTTCTTTCATCATTTTCTTTTTTTTTTTCACGCATGTAATAATCTCTTACGGCTTTCCATTTTTTTTGCAGAAATTGTACTGAAAAGCAAAAGATTTAAATTTTAATAGAATGATTATGTCATTGATTTATGTACCTAATAAAATTTAACTTAAGTTTTTTGGATTGTGATCAATTAATTATTTTTACATTTTGTTTCAGGTATCTTGCCAAAGGTATTGATTTAAATACAATAAGTGAAGACTTCTTGATTGGGCGTTCTACTGCGTATGATATCGTCAAACATACCTGTATACAAATATGGAATGTACTTCAGCCTAATGAAATGCCAGAACCAAATGAATCTATTTGGAATTCGAACTCCGAGCTTTTTTATAAGAAAACTAATTTTCCAAATTGCGTTGGTGCAATAGATGGTAAACACGTCAGAATAAAATCACCTTCTCACAGTGGTTCGAATTATTATAATTATAAGAAATACTTCTCCATCGTGTTAATGGCTGTGGCAGATGCAAACTGTTGTTTTACAACGATTAATGTTGGTGATTATGGAAAAGAATCGGATAACTCTATATTCAGAAAGTCTACATTAGGTCAAAAGTTTTTCAGAAATGATTTAAATTTACCGGAAGACAAAAATTTGCCCAGTTATACAAACGAACCCCAACCTTTTGTTATTGTTGGAGATGAGGCGTTTGGTTTACACAAAAATATGATGCGCCCATATCCTAACAGAAACCTAGATAGAAACAAACGTATTTTTAATTATCGTCTTAGTAGAGCGCGACGATGTGTAGAATGTGCTTTTGGCATATTAACAAATAAATGGAGGGTATTCCACTCTTTAATGCAAGTTAACCCTGACTTTGCCATTGATATAGTTAAAGCTACATGCGTTTTACACAATTTCGTGCGAAGGAGAGTTGGAGCTAACTTTGACGATGAGTTTCTGAAGTGTCCTTTACAATGTATTCAACAAATTTCAAATGGAAGAAGGTTGTCGAGTTCTGCTATAGCCACCAGAGATTTTTTTAAAAATTACTTTGTTAGTGAAGTAGGAGCGTTACCCTGGCAAAATCGAATCAATTCTGTATTCTGATCTTAATATAATTTTAATATAGGATATAGCATATAGATACAGCCGGTATAGATAAAATATATCAATAATATTTTAATGTTAATAAAAATATGGTAAAAAATACTCACTTTTCTTTTCTTTATCTTCGTTTCTCAAATTGTTCCATTCTTCAAAACAATTCTCAGCGACCTCTTGCCATGCTTTCTGTTTCAAAAACTTGTCACTATATGACTTTTCTGATAAATTCCATAGACATGGCCGTTGTTCAACTTCAACAATCAATTTTTCCGTGTCAAACATTTTTGCGAGCGAGAAACGTGTCGTATCCTACGCATCCCGTAACGAACTATCGTGTCGCTGCCCCGCTGACCGCTCTCCGCAGCGCCCCTCCCTCGCCCCGACAGAAATTCGGTCGAGTTTATGCGCGTGAGTCGGCAGACAACTCATTTTGCGTCGTCGTGTGGTACAAACTGCATTTTTGTATGAAACCGAATGCAGCAGAAATTACGCGACAGAAATTACGCGACAGAAATTTCGCGACTCACAACTCATAAAATTACGCTCGTTTGGCTTCACCCTTAACCTAACAATCTCAAACCTAACTTTGTCAAAGCAAACCTCACCTAACATTGAATTGAAATTAAATTGGAATTGAATTGAATTGGAATTGAATTGGAATTGAATTGGAATTGAATTGGAATTGAATTGGAATGAAATTGATATTAAATGGAAATTTAAATCAAAAACCTTTCCTTATAAAACCTTACATTAACAAACCTAACCTTGTCAAACCTAACCTAACATACCTAAACCTGAATTTTAAAAATATAACCTTACCTTACCAAACCAAAAATTCTAGAATCTATCATTGAAAGGGCTTTTTGAAAAGAAACTTGAAAGTGGAAAGTAAAAAAAAAGTAAAAAGTAAAAAGTAAAAAGTAAAAAGTAAAAAGTAAAAAGTAAAAAGTAAAAAGTAAAAAGTAAAAAGTAAAAAGTAAAAAGTAAAAAGTAAAAAGTAAAAAGTAAAAAGTAAAAAGTAAAAAGTAAAAAGTAAAAAGTAAAAAGTAATAAGTAATAAGTAATAAGTAAAAAGTAAAAAGTAAAAAGTAAAAAGTAAAAAGTAAAAAGTAAAAAGTAAAAAGTAAAAAGTAAAAAGTAAAAAGTAAAAAGTAAAAAGTAAAAAGTAAAAAGTAAAAAGTAAAAAGTAAAAAGTAAAAAGTAAAAAGTAAAAAGTAAAAAGTAAAAAGTAAAAAGTAAAAAGTAAAAAGTAAAAAGTAAAAAGTAAAAAGTAAAAAGTAAAAAGTAAAAAGTAAAAAGTAAAAAGTAAAAAGTAAAAAGTAAAAAGTAAAAAGTAAAAAGTAAAAAGTAAAAAGTAAAAAGTAAAAAGTAAAAAGTAAAAAGTAAAAAGTAAAAAGTAAAAAGTAAAAAGTAAAAAGTAAAAAGTAAAAAGAAAAAAGAAGAAAAAAGTAAAAAGTAAAAAGTAAAAAGTAAAAAGTAAAAATAAAAAAGAAGAAAAAAGTAAAAAGTAAAAAGTAAAAAGTAAAAATAAAAAAGAAGAAAAAAGTAAAAAGTAAAAAGTAAAAAGTAAAAAGTAAAAATAAAAAAGAAGAAAAAAGTAAAAAGTAAAAAGTAAAAAGTAAAAAGAAAAAAGAAATTGAAATGGAAATGGATTATTGTAGGCGATTATGTTTTAAGTTCATTATTAATTTAGCCGGTTATTATTTTAGCCAATTATTTTGTAAGCTGATTATTTAATTAAAATGACACCGATACCAATACCAATACCGATACCGATACCAATACTTTTTCTTGTAAAACTCAAAATTCACAAACCTAACCCTGTGAAACCTAACTTTGTCAAACCTTTCATATTTTAACCTAACAATCTCAAACCTAACTTTGTCAAAGCAAAACTCACCTAACATTGAATTGAAATTAAATTGGAATTGAATTGAATTGGAATTGATTTGGAATTGAATTGGAATTGAATTGGAATTGAATTGGAATTGAATTGGAATTGAATTGGAATTGAATTGGAATTGAATTGGAATTGAATTGAATTGAATTGGAATTGAATTGGAATTGAATTGGAATTGAATTGGAATTGAATTGGAATTGAATTGGAATTGAATTGGAATTGAATTGGAATTGAATTGGAATTGAATTTTAAAAAGTAAAAAGTAAAAAGAAAAAAGAAAAACGAAATTGAAATGGAAATGGATTATTGTAGGCGATTATGTTTTAAGTTCATTATTATTTTAGCCGATTATTATTATAGCGGATTATTAACTTAACCGTTTATTATTTTAGCCAATTGGTTTTTTAGCCGATTATTATTTTAGCCGATTATATTTTTAGCCAATTATTATTCTAGCCGATCATTGTTTTAGCCGTTTATTGTTTTTGCAAATTATTTTCTTAGCCGATTATATTATTAGCCAAATATAATTTTAGCCGGTTATTTTTTTAGCCGATTATTATTTAAGCTTATTAGGTATGTAGCCGCCTTTAAATTTAGCCGGTTATTATTTTATCCAATTTTAATTTAGCCGGTTATTTTTTTTGCCAATAATTTTTAAAGCCGATTATTATTCAAGCCAATTTTAAATTTAGCTGGATAATTTTTTAGCCGATTATTGTTTAATTTCGATTATGTATGTAGTTATTATTTTTGCTAGTTATTTTCTTAGCCGATTATTATTTTAGCCAATTATTTTTTTAGCCGATTATTATTTAGCCGATTTGAATATTACCTAATTATTAATTTAACCGGTAATTTTTTTAGCTGAATATAATATTAGCCAATTATAATATTAGCCGATTATATTTTTAGCCAATTATTATTCTAGCCGATCATTCTTTTAGACGTTTATTATTTTTGCTAATTATTTTCTTAGCCGATTATTATATTAGCAGATTAACATTATAGCCGATTATAAACTTAGCCGGTTATTATTTTAGCCAATTATTTTTTTAGCCGATATTATTTTAGCCGATTATAATATTAGCATTTAGCCTATTATAACTTTAGCCAATTATTATTTCAGCCGATTATTACTTAAGAAAATTATTTCTTTAGCCGATTATTATTTTGGTCGATTATTAGTTTAGCCCATTATTATTTTATCCGATTACTATTTTTGCCGATTACTACTTAAGCCGATTACAATTTTAGCTGATTATTTTTAGCCGATTATTATTTAAGCCATTGAATGTTTTGCCTATTACTATTTTAGCCGATTATTATTTTAGCTGCGTATAATTTTAGCCGATACTTATTTAGGCCAATTATTTTTTTAGCCGAATAATATTTTAGCCGATTATTCGATTAGCCGACTGTTATTTAGCCGAATATTATTTAAGCCGATTATTATTTTAATTCCGAAATGGAAATGGAAATGAAATTGGAATTGAAAATTGAATTAAAATTGAGTTGAAATGAAATTGGAATGGACCTTGGACTCGGACTCGGACACGAATGTGGAATTTGAATTTGGGTTTAAATTTAAATTGAACCAAGATAAAAAAATCTTAAAATGTTAATTTTCATTTTTTTTATGTTGATTTTCACTTTCGAAATCGACATCGGAATCGAACATTCAAAAACCTAACTTTTAGAAACTTCATATTCTTAAAGCTTCTGGACGTGATATTTTTTTCTAAATATTTTAAAAATATGTCTACTCGGTTGTGGTTTTATTTATTTAATATCAACGTTAACCACGTTGATATTAAATTATTATTAAAATAATAATATGTAAATAGTACGCTCCTGGGTGTTATCTGCCGCTCAGGGGGCCGACGTCACAGGCTCTGGCTCTGCGGGCAGCTGATGGCTGCACGTGCGCTGCGTTGCAGTCACGATGTTCAGCGACGACGCGAAACTGGGGCGCAGCTGGAAATATTCGACGGAATAATTATTAAGCGGAAATTATTGTGATGCACGGGCAGCCTCCAGTAATATTCGTATAAAAGAAAAATACAATAAACTGTGAAAAAGGTGGTGTTAAAGTTATTTAGTAAAGTCCGCTTGGAACTGCTAAATAAATAAGAAAATGCAAAATTTAACTTACTTATTTACTATGTAATTTTTGTGATTTTTTGATGGCACTTATAACGGCAGATAACATATTATATAATAATAACAGAAAACGATTACCATAGGATACCATATACCATAGGATGACACAATATCGTTACTTGCGTTAGGCGTTAGTTGCACAAGGTATAAAACCATAATTAATATTAGGAAAAGGGGAATAGGAATATAAAGGAGGGCACTTAGCTGAATGATCCTGCTGCGCTGCGGCGTGTTGTGCATATAACGTCAGTGTCGGGCGACAACAAGTTAATCCTATGTTATTCCGATATACGCGTAGCGAATTCCAAAAGCCAGATGCTGAGCGGTGCTGACCGGCTAGTGGCTGCGGCGCTGTGCCGACCAAGACCAGCTAGACTTACGTACTATGCAAATTCTTGGGACTTCACGGTCACGGTCGCCGATTATGTTTAATTCTTGGACACTGGAGCTTGGATGCTCAGTAAAACGATGAATTACTAATACAAACTTGATTTATTGTGCTAAATTATTAATTGTAAAAATACAACTATTTTAAGTACCTACGTAATTGTACGGAGAGCTGTTCGTATATCCTTTGTTCTCTCGATCGAATCCTTTTGCTTCCCAATAGGTGGGTATACAATTTTTCTTAAGAAAAAAAATAATTATCGAAGTGCCGACATTGAGTAACGCCTAGAACTAATAGATAAGATACGAGTTTCGCGCGCATGTTGTTCGTAAATGAATAGGCGTAAACAATATGTATGGCTACCAACACCATACATTTAGAACTCGGTGGAAATTTTCCGTAGATTTGTCTCTCTTAGAGGAAGGTGTAATTACAGGCCTCCGTAACCTACAGCTCGCGACAAGATGCAAATCAGTCGGGGCCGCCCCGCGCTTACGAGTACTTACGAGTCGCGCGTGCCTATACGAATAATTCGGTCCGTCTATCATCGTCGCAAGGTTTTTTGTGGAACAAATGTAATTATTTCGCCGTACTCTAATTGCTTAATAACGGAGAATCGTAATACAAATAATTGCTGCGTGGATGGCTGTCGCAATAAACAAAAGGATTCAAAGTTTTCTTTCGTTGCCTTACCGAAAGATTTTGGAAGGTTAGAAATATTAGTATTTTGTTTAATTTACTTGTAATTATTTATTTTTGAGAAGTCAGTGGAATTATTTAGGTAGTAGAAAGGCGTAAATTACACAAGAAAAAATAGTTATGACTCGCCTCTGAATTTGAGTAGGTATATCACTCAAATTCATTATTTTTTTGAGAGAATTACATACACGTTCTTACTCAAAATTTAATAATAGGTACTTTAGAGACGGTAAAACACATAATATAAAACACTACATTAAGGTGTAAATATAATAAATTAATCTAAATTTATGTTGTCATTTATTTTACTCTTCTTGTACAACCCTGACGCTGGAGCTGTGGTGTAGGTAAATTCTGAACACAATGGAATTGCGCTCTTGTGAGTGTACACGTAAGGTGCGATTTCAAATGCACCAGGTGCGTTGTAAATTTTGTAGGCTATTATAATGGCGGCTTTCTTCGAGATCAAAGGAGTGCAAGTTCTGTACGTCAGTACTCAGTAGGTACTATTATATATTCCGTGGTAATTACATATGGAGTGATCAAGGTCGTAACTTCTTTGGTACCAATAAGGAGCATACAGTGATCTGGAAAGAAGCTCGATTAGAATTTGAAGGTGACATTGTTAATACGTTGGCCAAGGATGGCATCAAATATCCATACATACAGTCCGAATTTCGGAGGTCTTTAGGAGGCCGGTATAAAATACACGTAAAACCATCTAAAGCGAGTCGTGTGCTGGAACATAACCTTTGAAAAAATGAGTACACTTTGAATGATTCAGACACTGAAAGCTTGGGAGATACTCACTTCAGGACACTTTCTGATTGGAGTAGCACCTGTCACCGTACCATCACCTAGCATGAAAGTTGCGATCGTGTTGTATGTGCTAGTAATTAGGTTTGTTTTAATTATCGTTACTATTTAACTACTAGATATTCAAATCTCACCTTTCCTAGCCCTCTCAAACCTAACTTATTGAAACCTATCATTCTCCTCTCTTGAAAATAACGATTATTAAACTTCAGAATCTTCATCAGTAACTCATGGTTAAGGTTACATCTGAAAGAAAAATAGGCTTCAGAAAGTGAGAAAAGGTGAGGTTTCTCGTATAACGATCTAGTTGCGTTGAAAATCTTTCAGAATGTTAATAATAATAATAAAAGCAACTTATAGTGGTTCTGGTATAAACTGTAAGTATCAATGAAAAAAATGGTAAATTCAGTTTATTTTTATTACAACAACTTCTCATTTTCACTTTACAACCTTTGCAACAAACAAAAATACTCAATTCTACTTTACCACTCATAAAACTTACAAATTTCACACGAGTCAACATTATTTACAAAAATTACAATATTTACAAGATGGCGATCAGCGTCGTACAACAATAAATAGGTGCGGCGCGGGCGGCGCGGCAGTCTCTACCACTAGTATCACACTGGACTGGGCGTCACACCAGCACCGTGAGGCGCTCGGCGGGTTGCGTGAGGGCGGCGGCAGTCTCTACTACTAGTATCACACCGGACTGGGCGTCACACCAGCACCGTGAGGCGCTCGGGCGGCGGGTGGCGCGTGGGCGGCGGCTCGGGCGGCGGCAGTCGCTACCACTAGTATCACACCGGACTGGGCGCTACACCAGCACAGTGAGGCGCTCGGGCGGCGGGTGGCGCGTGGGCGGCGGCTCGGGCGGCGGCAGTCGCTACCACTAGTATCACACCGGACTGGGCGCTACACCAGCACAGTGAGGCGCTCGGGCGGCGGGTGGCGCGTGGGCGGCGGCTCGGGCGGCGGCAGTCGCTACCACTAGTATCACACCGGACTGGGCGCTACACCAGCACAGTGAGGCGCTCGGGCGGCGGGTGGCGCGTGGGCGGCGGCTCGGGCGGCGGCAGTCGCTACCACTAGTATCACACCGGACTGGGCGCTACACCAGCACAGTGAGGCGCTCGGGCGGCGGGTGGCGCGTGGGCGGCGGCTCGGGCGGCGGCAGCGCGCGCTTGGTGAGCTCCTTGTCGCGCGGCGGCGTGTCGTTGCGCGCGTCCGCGTTCTGCGCCTTGTACAGCGAGTGCGCGCGCGGCAGCTCGTCCGGCGGCCGCCGCGCCGCGCCGCCCGCCGGCTCCTCGCGCAGCGGGTTCGCGTACCGCCGCAGGTTCTCCTCGTTCTGCAGGTTGTTGGACTTCTCCTCGTCGCAGCGGCGGGAGCGCTCGGCGGCGGCGGCGGCGCGGCGCCGGCGCAGCAGCAGCGCCGCGCCCGCCGCGGCCGCCGCCAGCAGCAGCAGCGCCAGCGCCGCCAGCACGAGCGCGAGCGCCAGCGAGGGGGAGCCGGGGTCCGTGATGGGCGCGGGCGAGGGCGCGTGCGGCACGCGCAGGCGCAGAGCCGCTCCCAGTAGCGCGTGGTGCGCGAGGCGCCGCCGTGATACCAACTCGCTGAGCGCGCGCACCGCCGCGCCCAGCGCCGAGGCTCGCTCCGCGCCATCGGTGCCCACTTCGTCGCCGATCCACTACCAAATAACAAAATCGTTACAAATGTCGACAAATAGTAAATACGGATTGTTGCAAACCCAGTCCGCTTTCAATAATATATGCCTAGTTATACTTGATTTCTAAAAAGTAATAGTACTCAATGCTTACCAGAGCAAGATCAAGGGCATCGTCATCATCAGGCGCCAAATCACAGAGCAGCGCTAAGGGCGGCGCGGGGGGCGCGCGCGCGGCCAGCGCTGCGGCCAGCGCGCGGCGCAGCGCGACGCACGCGCGCTCCACGTGCGCGCCGCGCGCCAGGCGCTCGCGCGCCAGCTGCAGCGAGGCGCGCGCGCAGCCGGCGGGCAGGCGGGCGGCGCGCGCGCCGGGCCAGCACGCGGCGGGCGCGGGCAGCGCGGGCGGCTCCACGCGCCGCCCCGCCACGCGCCGGCACTCGCCGATGGGCGCACACGGGGCACGCAGGCACAGCGCTGGCGCCGCTGGCACGCACACCTACAACACAGATGTTAATGTAAATGTCGGGCCAAAACTTATTAAGTTACTGTGTTTGTCTGTTAAAAAACATTGAGTAGAACACGGCATCAGGAAGTTTACAACCATGCCTCGGACAGCACGTTAATCCGTTGGTCCCGGCTGCTGTTATACGATGTCCTTTGACAGTTATTAAGTCGCTACCATTCTGACATACTATATTACCCAATAAAATGAGTTAAGTAGTCGCTCCATTTAAAATGTGGTTTTCAGTTGAATCCGTTGACTACACAGACAAGTTTGAGCAAAAGCCCAGGAGAAGAATTAATATTTCGTTACAGGCCATGCCATTATTAGTGTTCTTGTGTTTGTAAAGTTGTGATTGCACCACCTCGTCAGTCCGGCAGGGCTGCGCGTTGGGCATGTGGCAGTCGGGCAAGCCGCACCAGAGGCGCGTGCAGGCGGGCGCGCCGGCGTCGCACCAGCACGCATTGCAGCCCCACCACCACGTGCCGTTGTCGGCGCCGCACACGCCGGGCTCGCCGCCCGCGCCGCCGTCCCCGTCCACCCCGCCGTCGCTGTCGCTGCCTTCCGCGCCCTCGCCGCCATCCGCGCCGAGCCCTGCGAGCACTGGATAATGAAACAACAGTTAGTTACATTAGTATTATAGTAATTTCCTCAAGTAAGTTATAGTTATGTATCATGATGCACACTAACTCTCGAGACAGCGGCGCGCGGCACGTTGCGGTGGAGAGGGGCATACGCAGCGCGCCCCGCGCTCCGGGCGCAGTGGGTCGGGAACGCAAGCTGCGGCCGGAGGGCACGCGGGGGAGCACGCGGCGGGCGGCGGCGCGGCGCGCGCAGTGCACGTGTCGCCCGCCCAGCCCGGCGCGCACTCGCAAGCCCACCAGCCCGCGCCGCCCACGCAGCGCCCGCCGTTGCGGCACGGCGCCGAGGCGCAGGGCTCCGCAGCCAGCTCACACCGCGCGCCGGTGCGGCCCTCGCGGCACGCGCACGCCCAGCCCGGCGGCACGGCCGAGGGCACGCACGAGCCGCCCGCGCCGCACGGACACGCGGGCGCGGCGGCCGGCGCTAACGCCGACGGTACCAGCGGCGTGTCGCACGAGGACCCGCCCCACCCCGTGGCACAAGCGCAACGCCATGCGCTGCCTTCGCGCGCGCAAGTGCCTCCGTTAGCGCACGTTCCTTCGGGACACCTATCGATTCCTTCGATACGCACTGAACAGGTTTTTCCTAAGAGGAGAAACATACTTTGTTCAATCGGTGGTCTAGGTAGAATTTGTTGACCATTAGTTAAATACGTAATACGCCGGTATTACCTGTCCAGCCCTCGCGGCAGATGCAGGTGAAGTCGGCAGCGCCGCCGACGCAGGTGGCATTGTTGCGGCATGGACTGGTCGCGCATTCATCCACTTCTGAAACATAACATCCAGCGTTGATACGAGTGCACCGGTAATGAGTGAAGCATTAACGAGAGAGTAGTGAGCGGTACGCACGCTGGTCGCAGAGCGCACCAGTGTGGCCGGGCTCGCAGACGCAGCGCGGGGCCGCGGGGGGTGCGCGCACGCATCGCCCGCGCGCACAACTACCGCCTGCCGTGCACAGCTCACTTTCTGCACACGTAAAACTAACGTTATAGAAATAAACTGTTTAAAATCCTAATCAAGACTCTTCGCTATCAGTAATCCAATATTACTTCATGAAAATTGTTCACCGATTCAGCTTCGGCCGCTTCCTATCGAAAGTAGTCGCCTACATTGCTTGGGAAGAGGCTAGACCGAAGACACAGGGACAGTAAAATAAAAGCCACTAGCCAGGTACTCACGTTCCCTGGCGGCGCGCTGCGTGCAGTTCTTGCCGGTCCAGCCCGGCGCGCAATGGCAGTAGTAATCGCTCTGCGCCGTGTAGCAAGCTGCACCGTTGCCGCACGGTGCGCCTGCGCAGTGGTCGCGATCATCCTGTAATAGCCATTTATGTTAAAATATATTTATTAAGCTGCTGGTCGAATAGAAAGCAAACAAATGCTTTTATAATTTACTGCATTATAATCAAAGGTTAGTAAAGAAGAACTTACCGCGCAGTAGCGTCCGTAACAGGAGGTTAGCTAAAAGCAGAAGACGTGTTAGTAATGGTTAGTGCAAGTGTGAGCAGTCTAGCTCAGAGAGGTATCCAGCGGGTGTTAGACGAGACAGTAACGTGAGCAGAGAATGTGGCCGGGCTGTACCTCGCAGTTGGTGCCGGAGAAGCCGACCGGGCAGATGCAGCGGTAGGCGTTGAGCAAGTCGACACACTCGCCACCGTTGCGGCACGGGCGCGGCGCGCAGTCGTCAATGTCGCGCGAGCACGTGCGGCCCGCGTAGCCCGCCGCGCACGCGCAGTGGAAGTCGTCCACGAGGTCGATGCAGGTGGCGCCGTTGAGGCACTGGCCCGTGCAGTCATCCACATTTGCCTCGCAATCGCGGCCCGTCCAGCCGGCGAGGCAGGCGCACGTGTAGCTGCCCGCGGTGTTGTTACACGCGGCTGCGTTGACGCACGGGCCGAGCACTGCGTCTGACGCGCCGACCGCGCCGCCCGCAGTCGCCGCGCCTTCCGTGGCCCCCGCCCCTTCCATGTTCTTCAGTTCACATTCGTTCACGTCTGCAGCGGGCACGCAACGATCACACCATTTAACAATGTCACATTAACATACAAACTAATAAGGGTTAGATGTGTTTATAAGAGGCACCTTCAGCGCAAGTGGGGCCGGTCCAGCCGGGCGCGCACTCGCAGACAAAGGCGTCGAGGCGGTCGCGGCAGGTGGCGCCGTTGCGGCAGGGCGCGCTGGCACAGTCGTCCACGTCTTGGTCGCACAGCGCGCCGGCCCAGCCGCGCTGGCACGCGCACGAGAAACCGCGCGGCGAGGCCGTCAGCTCGCACTCGCCGTGCACGCAGGGTTGCGGCGCGCACGGGTTGTCCACGCGCTCGCAGTCCGTGCCGGAGAAACCCTCCGCGCACCGGCACAGATACTGGTCAGGGGCGGTGTTCTCGCACGTGCCGCCGTGCTGGCAGGGCTCGTGCGTGCCGCAGTAGTTAAGATCTGTAACATATAAAGAATTTGAAGTTTACTTGACAGCGCAAGATTTCATTACATATTTACTTTTATTTTTAATATGATTATATGTAGGTATGTATATACCTATATAGGTAGGTAGTATTTTTTTATCTTCACGTCGTTTAGGAACATATAATTAAATTAATATTTTTTGGATTGAACCCACACCTCGTCACGGAGTGGTGAACTGTACTAAGACTGGCCTGTTGGTCTAGTGGTTAGTGACCCTAACTGCTAAACCGGAGGTCGTGGGTTCGATTCCCACCCAGGACAAATCTTTGTGTGATGAGCATGATCATTTGTTCTGTGTCTGGGTGTAATTTATCTACAATTTGTATGTATTCAGAAATATGTAAGTATGTTTATCAGTTGTCTGGTTGCCATAATACAGGCTCTGCCTAGTTTGGGATCAGATGGCTGTGTGTGAGTTGTCACAACATATTACAACTACCGGTCCAGTCTATAATAAAACTGATGTTCGTTCGATTGTTAGAAAAGATGTAACATTGTTTACCTTGATCACAGAGAATACCGCCCCAGTTGGTGTCACAGGTGCAATCCCACGAGGATCCGTTGCAGTACCCATGTTTGCAGCCAGGGTAAGGCTGGCACTGCGAGCAGAGCTCCCCGCGCCATCCGGGCCGACAGCTGCAGAGCGAAAGAACGCACGGTTACGTTGGTACACGTCTAACAATGTAAGTTGGAAGTCGAAATGGTACTCACTCGCAGTCGCCGGGGCGGTCGCAACGGCCGTGGGTCGGGTGGCAGCCTTCCTTGCAGACAGCTGTGGTAGGTAGTAAATTGGGAAAAGATTAATTTACTATGAGCTAAGGCAATAAGGTAGTAGGTACCTATGCATAGTGTGCAAGTGGTGAAATACTGACGTTTCTCGCAGTTGTCGCCCTGCCAGCCGGGCAGGCAGCGCTTGTCGCCCTCGGAGGTGCATGAATAGTGGCCGAACTTGTCGTCGCGCGGCCGGCAGAAGGTGGTGCATGTGGTGTTGTAGTAGTTGAGCTGGCACAGCACGCGCACGCGGTACGCCACTGCCGCCGTCGTGCCCGCGTGCTGCAGCGCGTGCCACTCCGCGCTGGGCTCCACGATGCCCGACCACCAAGCCTTCTCGATCAGGCCCGCATCTGCGTAGCGGAAGGAACACATGCACTACGCATAGCACAACATAATACACGTGTACGAAACACTAAGAGCAAAACACAACTCACCAGGGTCAGGGTAAGCAAAGTCGTCGAAAGCTTGCAGTATCAATGTAAAGGATCTCTGTGAACAGATAACGAATGCAAATACATAAAATAATACACGAAGACAAGCAGTAGGTACAAATAAGAGGGCAGAGCGAGCGGCGGCACTCACCGTCCAGCGGAAGGAGAAGGGCAACGCCAGCGTGTAGAGAGGCTCGGCCAGCGTGAAGGAATCGGTGCCGAGCACGGGCGAAGCGGCGCTGCCGAACGAGCAGGCGCCGGGCGCCGCCGCCGACTGGTACTCCTTGAGGCACAGCGAGAAGCGCGTGCGGCACGGGCGCGCGCACGCCGCGCCGCCCGCCGGCGCGCCGCCGCCGCAGCACGCGCCCGACGCCAGCGCCACGCGGTAGTTAGAGAACTCGAGGATCTGCAGCTCGAACACGCCCGCCCCCGCCGCGCACTGCACATACATACAGACACGGTGAAATACCTTAAATCAATTACTTTTAAATAATGTTACATTTTACTTGTCCAATTGATTAATAGGTGACATTACAGAGAGTTGCCCCAGTAGCGGGAAAACAGAAACAATTCTAATATTTATTAGGTATGTTTTCCTTTAGGTACCTACTCACATGGAAAGCGTATTTTTATATTAACAATAATTTTGTTCAATTATAATATAACTAGCTGTTCCTCCCCCCGGCTTCGCTCGCCCTTAGGTATAGCGAAAAAAAAGAATTGTCCGGACGGAAGTATGTGATTTTCACAGTAAAAAGCTTAATATTTTATTATTAAAATTTCTAACCTAATTTTGATGAGTTTTTATTGTTTAATTGCTGAAGTGATGGAAATGGTTCCTATCCATAATTAATCGCTCTCTTTTTTTCAAAATGTCGGGTGCTTCTTTTTTGTTTTTCGTCCTACGATGCTGCTGCTCAAATGCCCCAGACATCCATGCAAGCATTTGTCAGTTAAATATCAAACCCGGCCGTGCATTCATTACCTACATATACTTATTTACATTTTTTGTTTATATTGCCTACTTTGTTTTGATTTACACATACCTATGTGTTTCCTGTATACCTATAATGCATTTCGTTATATGTAGGTAACATGACAACCAGACAACTGATAAACATACTTTATATTTCTAAATACATAGGTAGGTACTTATTAAAGATAAATTACACCCAGACACAGAACAAATGATCTTGCTTATCACAAACATATTTGTTATGGGTGGAAATTGAACCCACGATCTTCGGTTTAGCAGCCAGGGTCACTCCACTAGACCAACAGGCCCGTCGAACCGATCAATTACCAATACCTATCAAAGATTTTATTATTAGATAGGGTAAAAAATGATTTGAGATTTAGGTATCTAATAATTCTAGTCGACCTAAACAAAGCGTGTCAATTATATCATTAGCACATTGACTGCAAAACGCAGGTAAACACTGAAATACTGACCCATTTAAAAAAAATATAGATGACTCTATGGAGTCACACTAATACTTTCGACAGTGCAAGAGAAATACATGTAACACGAACAAATTTATAAATTACTATCTGAAACATTAAAACTATTTCAAAAAAAATTGGTTGCCTGTAAAGTCGGTATACGGGCGAAAGTTTTACGTGACAACGACTTTGAGTGGTCTTTTTATGTCTGTCTCTCTCGCTCTTAGGCGGGCTAACCATGCCCGAGTGGAAGGGACGCGTGCCTCTCACTCGCTCTCATTGTGAGCGCATAACGTGAGCGGAGCGTAACGCAGTTTCTTGAAGTGTCACCCGGCAAACCAATTTATAAGACGTTGTCACGTCAAAATAAAAGAATGGACATGGCAATTGGCAATACCTATAAGATTTCGTCCCCGACGTTATATCGACAGTTGAACAAAACACCAACAGGCGCCGGTCCCAAGGCGCGAGCTGGATAGATGTTTGTTATTTCTTTTTCTTATTTAGTCTACCAGAACGGTTGAACAGATCCGGATGAAATTTTACACACACATAGGTACCTAATTTTTACCTTTAGCTTATTATACGCTACTTTTTATCCAGAAGACGTGTGTGATTCTCGTAGGTTTATATAAAAACGACTTTAGCAACGTAAACAAAGATTACATACAAATAATAGAAGGAAAAACTTAAACCTCAGGCAGGACTCGAACCTGCAACCACTGGCTTGGAGCGCCAGTCGCTTAACCAACTAAGCTACCGAGGTCAGTTGGTTAAGCGACTGGCGCGTCCCCACAGCTTCACCCGAGTGATGCCCCATCTGTCCAGCTGTCTACATAACAAGTTACATCACAATCGGTCCAGTGGTTTTTGCATGAAGAAGTAACATAATATATACACGAAGTAACATATTATTCACAGGAACATGCACACTTTAGCAGATTATAGTAGTAGGGATAATTGGGAAGGCCAACACGTTCAGGTACCCGCTCACCCAGTGGCGTGTCTGACATAATATGCGCTGCGAGCGAACAAGCGAGTAGGACTAAGCGAACATGGAAATACTTGATGCCCACACTTAATTAATTAAAATTACATGTTATGCGTCGCGCTATTTTTAATTCCAAGCGTCTAGCACAATCTATCGCTTTGTTTAATTAAATGTAATTAATTCGTTAAAATATCATGGAATAATCAAAAGGCAGAGATGTTAGGCCGACTTTTTAATCCCCAACGTAAAAGGGGGTTATAACTTTGACATGCTAGTTTGTGCATCTATGTCTCTCTGTCTATCCGTCGGTGGCATTGTGGGTCCTAAACAAATGGTCTGATAAAGATGTTTTTTTTGTTTGAAAGCTAAAGTGACCGAGATGCTTCTTAGATTTAACTTTTGAAGATCTGTTCAGCATCTTGAAAGTTATCAACAACTTTCTAAAATTACTCGAGGGCTTCTTAAATTTTTAATTTATGGTTTATATTTACATAAGATCATCAATAACAGTTATCGAATGTGCTCTGACCATTGAACAAAAGCAAGCGTAGAAACAGTTTACCTACTGTTAAGCTATTACACTCACTGCTAAGTTAGTTATTCTGCTTAATTACCTATGCTCTATCTCCAGTTATCACGACATAGTATAAAGCAAAGTCGCTTCCCGCTGTCTGTCCGTATGTATGCTTAGATCTTTAAAACTACGAAACGGATTTTGATGCGGTTTTTTTAATAGATAGAGTGATTCAAGAGGAAGTTTTATATGTATAATACATACATAATATAGTAGAGAAACACTAATAATTTTAGAGGTTTTTAATGTAAGTCGTAAATAAACTAATTTTTTTGCGCTTACATTGCAAACGCTGGCTGAACCCTACGAGATAGATCGAAATAATGTACTACAATATTGTACACCTTAAAAAGGTCTACAAAAAGTCCGCGATGGTATATGTCTCTCTTAGAGATAACCCATAATAACCATTTTTAGGGTTCCGTACCTCAAAAGGTAAAAACGGAACCCTTATAGGATCACTTTGTTGTCCGTCTGTCTGTCTGTCTGTCTGTCTGTCTGTCAAGACCTTTTTTCTCAGGAACGCGTGGAGGTATCAAGCTGAAATTCATATCAAATACTCAAGTCTATGGTCTCTTGGAGCTGTGAAAAAATCAAACTTCTAAGTCAACGCGATCAAAAGATACTCCCGTTTATGCCGCAAAATTCCGCAAATTTTCGAAACTCGCACGGGAATCAAAACCTACAGGGTACTTCCCGTGAACTCAGAATCTTGAAATTTGGTACGAAGTAACGTCTTATAGTACAGATAAAGGAAAAATTGCGAAAACCGTAAATTTTTAGTTACATCATATAAAAAAAAAAAATTTCTGATTTTTTTTTTTTCATTTTGCAATTATCATACCATAACTATGACTCGATCGTAGTGATGGGTGAACTTTTACTTATATACCTACAGGTGTGTACGGAACCCTCGGTGCGCGAGTCCGACTCGCACTTGGCCGGTTTTTATCTTCCTGCAGCGCAAACGCCTCCCTTTCCTTCTTCCTATCGTCACAGTCCTGGGTTATTAGCGGTAAAATATTTAATTTTATGTTTGTGTGATAATAAGTCACCACCTTGTTGCAAACCTAGAAATTTTTTGCAAGTTACTTAGTAAAATGTCTTTATTAGATTTAATTAGATTAGCTTTAGTCGATATTAAACTTGAACCGCAGTTACCAAAATGATTTTCGAAGCCAACTATACCAAGTCATTTACCGTCCCTATTGAGACTGTCTATGACATCTTTGATGTTCGTGATGGGGTTCATGTTAGATTTGTGTGTTAGATTTTGATCTAGTTCAAAATATACTTGTATGAATATATTTAATGTCACTGAAGACTTCACCGCTAACTAAGGTACTAATCTGTTTAGTCGACTGCAATATATTCGCTATTCGTTTGTAATACAAGAGTAAGATTTTCTGTAATAACAGGTACGCTAATGTAATGACAAATGTAAATGATGATGACTACGAGAGCATGGTGCGCTCGCCGAGGGAGGCTTTGTTTACGCGGCGGTCCCCGCCCCCCGCCCCGCCGGCACGCCCCGCCTCCCTGACACACGCCCACCGCGCCCCGCCCACCACGGCAGCTTTTAGGTAGACGCGTTACACAAATTAAAGAAATTCTGGGTGCTTACTGCTTCTACATACACTATTTTATTCAATAAGTGTTTGAAAAGGGTGATGTCTGGTATTTATTATTGTTCACAACAAAGGCTTTTTTGGCAAAGGAAAAAGCTCAGCTCGCCCTGAGAGCGGACCGTTACCTTGTTTACTTTATGTGCTCATGAGATTGGTATGTTGTTTGTTTATTAATTTACTGTAGAACCTTTTTCTTATTGTTTTTTATAATAATATCTCGGGACAACTCACACACGGCCTTCTGATCCCAAACTAAGCAGAGCCTGTACTATGGCGACCAGACAACTGATAAACATACTTATACATTTTTTAAATACATACATATTATAGATAAATTACACCCAGACACAGAACAAACAATCGTGCTCATCACACAAAGATTTGTCCTGGGTGGGAATCGAACCCACCACCTCCGGCTTAGCAGTCAGGGTCACTAACCTCTAGACCAGGAGGCCCGTCAAATTAATGGATAGGTACTTCTTAAACCGGGGTTAAGGGAGGTCAATCTTACCTGTCCCTCGGTCACATCATAACATAGTCTCTCATGTAAAACTATAAAGTCCACGCAAAACGAACTTTTATGAAACGTTTATACCGCCAGCTGATCGCGACGATTAATTTTCATTAGGTTTCACGGGAAGCGTGTTTGTTAAAATATACAGAATCTTGTCAAGGACGGTCAGGTCTTTAACCTGTGGTTCATCTGCCCGTCCATCCATTTGATATGCAGTTTATTGTAACGGGAACAAAATGCATAGCACGCTGCTGCACACAACTGATTAATTATTAATCCTAGAATATTGCTAAGCCTAAAACGCACTCACACAGGCACACACAGACTTGCGCTACTTACACTACACTACACGCCGTTTGAAGAATTATGAAAGTTCGCGGGGGATCTTGTGAGTTCATCTCGTAACAATACGAGCATAATATTCAGCACATGCTCGTGCTCGTTTTATCGGAGTTATTTAATAAATAGAGCCTCATAGCTCGCGGCTGTCTGGTGGCTTATTAGTACTCTGCCAAAGTAGGTGGACTGTAAGCATGAGATTATGTCCTCATTGACATTACAAATCTGCGCATTATTTTTACTAAATATTTTCTACAATTTGACATTATTTACACGATTTTAAATAAAATAATACCTACCAGTAACACTAATTTGTGATACTTTTGGATTACATTGGAGGTATGTATACCATATAGGTAGGTAATTAAATTATGTAATTACTACTTTTCGTGTCTGGATTCTCAACGAGTACCTACTACTTGTGATATTTATAAAAGAAATCTGATTAAAAGAAAGGCCACATGTTGTAGCGCTACTCGAATAATTATTTCGTTTGCGAGTAGGCGGAGTCTAGCGGAGTGGAGAGCTATTCCGGAAATGCAAGACAGAGATAATACTAACTGCTTGCTTGCGGGACGAAAACAACTAAACATGTCAAGGCCGCGATAGGTTGTCTTAGAAATAATAACGTAAGCGACAAAACGGAAAATCTTATGTAAATCGAAATTTATCGGATGGAATAAAAAATCAACATTAATCTAGATATTATGATTATGCATCAAATAGTCTAAAAAAATATTATTAAGTTATGTAGTTTGATGGATTGAGCAAAAAAAGTGTTTTTATAGAGCAGATATCAAAAAATAAATCATTGAAGTAAGTTTCTTTAATCGTGTAACTGGTCACCATTTATTTTCATCAGATCTTCTCCTATCTAGGAAACAAATTTCAAGTCAATACCTTTTGTAGTTTTTAAGTAAAAATGAAATGAAAATAGTTAAAAAAATTGTGTATCGCCTTAAAGTGTTTGAGAAAACATACATTTTCATTTAATTAATATGAACTGCCTTGTTATAGCAAATTATTTTTCAATGAATTAGCTTTTCCTGTGGCTTTGCTCACACTGATATCAATTTTCAACGTTACCTGCCCCTTTGACATTCAATAATTCTTGAAATATTTTTTTAACAATAAACCTCGAATTCTCGTAGTCTTATGACAGGTAGGTATCAAGCGTAATACTTATGTGTTAATCCAGGTTATAACTATGAGTGTTCCCAATTTCGGCCATTTCCGTTACCGGTGAGTAGTTTTTGCATGAAAGCTTAACATCAACAATTATCCATTCACACACACACACACACACACATACACTTTCATTGAACTACTACTTTTATCATATTAGTAATGTAGGTGAAGTGGGTGGAATACAAGATATTTTATCCAAACATATTAATATTAAACTATAAAATGCTGATGCGAGCTAGAACCTTCAGGTGCGATCTGCACCAAATAACAACGAAGGTAGGTATGTTCCTTAGATACCTATGTTGTACTGAAAGTTATCCATTTTCAGGTAACGAGATATTATTTAATCTAGGTACCTACCTACCTAGGTAGTTTTGTTTATTTTGTATAATTTGTCATCATTTTCTTTTATTGACATTCGTAAAGACCGTTTTGTCAAAGAAATAATAGTTTGAATGGGTTTAATTAATATAATGTGAGCACTAACGAAAATGATCTACTTAGTACCTCCCTAAGCTGAAAATATTGGAGAGAGCTTCCTAAATGTAAGCCCTCTGTACAATTGGTACATCCATTTACGTGGTGGAGCAGTGCAATAGTCCAGTGTGAAGCTCAACAAGTCGACATAAAGGATGAAGTAAAGAATGAAGATTGTCTGCTTCCGTTCGTCGCTGTCGCTGAGCGCTGAGCACCGCGATAACACATGTGTTTACATTTATTGAGACCTGTCTTGTGTACTACGTTTAGACAGGAGGAGCTCGTAAAAGCCACATGGATACCGATCTAAAACGTTAAACCACGCTTGCCGAGGTCTATCAGTGGATGGGTTACCATCTATTTACATACCAAGACCCCTCCATGCCTCGGAAATCACGTTAAGCTATTGGTCCCAACTGTCTTACCTGAACATTGACACTCGTTGAGTCATAGAGGTCTGATAAACAGTCTTATTAGGGGATTCCGAATCGCTCAGTGAAATAGGTTGTGCAGGTCAGATAGGCTACTGGCTAGGGCAATAAATGCGGTATTTAGCTGAATATGGCAAGGCTGAAAGCCAAACCCAAAAATAACTGGGGAAAAGCTAGGCAGAAGAAGATATCGGTTTCACATTTAAGTCCAATTTATGTACAGTTTTTGTTTTGATTTAATTATCAGATAGCAGGCAATACGCGGTTTATAATGATACAACCGAGTGCTGGCATGTTGGCAGGCATGTGCACAGGTATTCGGATAGAGCGGAGAGCTGAGCGCGCGCAGACGAGCTGTACTGACCGCGTCAACGTGAGGTGGATGGTGATGCGCAATCAGTATGTAGCGCACGCGCCGAGCTCAGCGTTCGCAGCGCACACGCACGCAACACGGGAAATACCGAACTAGAATTGTTATCGTACATCGATGATATTAGCTGTTACTATATGATAGCGTGGTGCACTCCTGAACCGTTTGTGTTTGACACCAAATCGTGTGGGGAGCGCTTCGAGTAAGAGTATGGCATGTAGAGGACGTACGCGCAGCAGGCCGGCGAGGGCGAGGGCGAGCAGCAGCGGCGAGCGCCGCTCGGGGCGCGCGCGGCGCATCGGGTCAGCGCAGCGCCGGGCGCCGCCGGGGCGCGCGCGCCTCCCGCATGCCGCCACGGGCGACGTCGCACTGCACGGCCGGCTCCGGCGCACTCTCTCACTCACTGCACAGGCGGACACTGCGGACACTTTCGCGCACTACACAACACTCGTGCGCTCGCCGCGGGGCTCGGCTTCCAACTGCCGCCGGCGAGCTCTGCCCCGCGCCCCGCGCCCCCGCGCCCCAGCACCCGCACCCCCGACCCGCGGCCCGCCTCCGACGAGCTTTTAATCCGGTGCAGCACTGATTTACTTTTATTGCAGCTTGCGAGATGCGAGATCCTCTCCGAGCTCTACTCCGTGCGCTTGCGTCTATAAGAATTTTAATCTAGCTTTTATGGTTTCAGATTTAATGAGATCTGAATTAAGACAATTTGTTCACTGATTTGATTCAAGGTGCCCGTGACGCCTCACGTCATTGACTCTAACCACTAAATCATACAGATTGTTAAAAATTTACTACTTAATAAGAAATAGCTAAAGCCAAAACAATAAACAACTGGAGTGCAAAATAAAATGAAATCGAAAGAAAAATATTTCTTGTATTGACTCACAAGTTCATATTTAATGCTATCATTTTTTTTTTTTGGAATAGATTTACCAAGTTAGCCTGGGCGTAGGCTTTGACTGCTTCACCGGACTTTCTTTTTTAATGCTATCACTGATAAACATAATGAGAGCCGCGTGTCCGGGCGACTAGTGCAGGGTGTACAAAACATTATAACTCTGTATGGGACAGTCAAGATGTAGAGTTTGTAGAGCCGACGCTTATAACTACAGTTATTTGTTATTTATTGCACTCTACATGTAATGCTATAGCGTGGATATTTTACATACCATGCTGAAAAACGCTAGGCAGAAGCTTATATGTAGAGCAGACACAGTGTTGGTCAGTATTGTTACAGAACATTGCGGCTATCTGCTGCTCATGCTGCAGCCAACACGGACCACTTGTTGATAACGTCTAATAGGGACTGGACCGTAATCCCTTTGAGCGGTGTTAGAGTTGTCATGCATATATACCTATATGCCATAGGTATACAAATACACATAGTAGTGATGCTGGCGCCGGTAGAGCGCGAGGCAGGGGGTGGGGGGCTCAGACGCGGCAGATAAATGGGCGGAAGCTGCGAGATGTTATCCCGCGATTCGCGAACGAGACACATCCGTCGTGCGTCGATAGTGCATCGACAGCGTGCAACCACAGCGTGACACGATGTAGACTACATCAGAGCTAACTACTATAGAAACTAACAACAACTACTGGAACTTTAGCTCGGTATAATAAAGGTGATTGAACTGATACCGCGCGGCAGCTGATCGTCGCGGTGTATAATTAATCATGCTCGTAGTACTACTCGGCGCACGCGCCTGCGCGCTAGTTCCCACACAAATTACGCGCAGTTGACGCAGCTCGCCGCTCGCCGTGACGCATCCCGCTCCTAACTACTTCCTAGGAACCATCGGCACTCGCATGTTCTTCTTTTATCATAATCATAATCTTTATTGCATTTCCACAATGTTTTTTACAAAGAGATCTTAAATTTATGGTTGGACATACATTATGGACCCGGTTAGGGCACAGCAAAATATCTATATCTAAGTTATAAAATCTAAACACTTATGACAATATACATTATAAAATATTAACTTATATAGGTACTATTACACAACATTTATATAAAATTCTAACACACATTTTTAATATCATTTAAATATTAAAATATATTATTATTTAATTTACTTATTTATCATTTAGGTAATCCTTTACGCTATAATATTTTTTTTAACTAAGTATTTACGCAGTTCGTTCTTAAATTTATTTTCAAATTCTATTTCTTTTATTTCATTTGGTATTTTATTATATATTTTAATGCACATTGCAAAAGGACCGAAGTGGTATATAGCTAATGTTGAACTGGGTACTGCTAGTTTATTCTTGTATCTAAGGTTGCGTTTTTGAGGTCGTTGATCGCTTGCTAATGGGAATAATGTTGGGTGTTTTCTAACAAATTTACCAATTTCCAATATATACATGCTCGCTAGTGTGAGCATTTATAATTTAACGTAATGTGTTTTACAGCTTTCTCTAGGGTCCTGAACATTTTGAATAATTCTTACACATTTTTTTTGCAAGATAAATAACTTCTCTGCATCACCACTGTTTTTTATCGAGTCGATAGCACGATATTATGTTGTATCGAACTACAAATTAATGACATCACAGCATTTCGTATTCAACGTCAAACTTGCTCAATATTGAAGGAGGATATTGTTCAACATATAAGGAAGATAGAAGATCTTCTGAGCGAGAGAATCTCGGGCCCGATACGAGCGTGCAGCAGGCGTCCGCAGACATCTAGTTCGTGATGATGTTGCTAGATGGATAACTTCTTCCATATGATTATTAGGTATCTATACGAATGCACTGGATACATCAATTGGGAGAAGTATTTTTAATAGTCCAATGCTCTTGTTGGATGTAATTCGCAGCGCGCATGTAGTGTTTGGAGTGGCCGGCCGCAGCCGCTGCTCCCCGCGTGGGAACCGCCGCGGGTGCGCACGCCGCGCCGCCGCTGCCGCGCGCCTCACAGGTGCGCTGCCTGCTCCACAGCCTGCGGCGATGCAACCATGCACCACGAGTACAAACTCAATGAGAGATCAAGTTGAAGTGTTTTGTTTGAGATAACATATAGAAGCTCATACGAGCTTCTGATCACTGCGATACTGTGAGGCCTCTGTCAGCATGCAGTGTGCAGTAACATGATGTTGGCTGAGGAGTACTATGTAGCAATGTGTGTCGGTGGCGGCCACAGCTCGCGAGCTCTGGGCCGCCGCCCCCCGCTCGAGGCTTTGTCCCACATTTGTAAACCTTACACATATTTATACTCCTCAAGTGTGGCTACGTCCTCGTAAGACGGGGTAGGATGTTGCAGCACGATGAGAGGCTTTGCCCCATACGTAATAATTCTCTTGGAGAACCCAAATACGGGTTCTTTTCTTGGTTGCCAATGTGGGCCAAAACCTGTGGCAGTTTTAAGCGGCCTGGATATGAGGTTGCCATGTGGTTTTCGCAAGAATTAATTAAAAAAATAAATAATAAAAAACAAAATTGTAGCGTAATGTAAACAGTCTCGAGCTTTTGCAATGTGCAAACATGATGCTTTGTAAATGAAAAAGAGTTGAAAGAAGTGAAGTTGTATGTGTAGCGTGTGGCAGTGTGCGGGGACTCGGGGTGCGCTCCCGGAGGCGACCGGTTTGATAAGCCCCCCGCGCCTACCCGCAGCGCCCGGCCGGTCCGGTCCGGTCCGGAGCCAGGCGCGGGATAAAATCTCAGCTGTGGTTCAGCGTATCCTGTTTATTTTTAACTAACTGGTTATGTCGAATCTGTTTCCACCTGTGTCGGCGCTGGCCGAGCTCCCGCTTTCATACGAACCAACGTTATACACTGACTCCTTAACAATTACCCAAATCACAATTTTGTTCTAGTTAACAATTACTTAAACTAAAAGTTATTAAGTAACACAGTAAACTTGTACATTCCTAATATTAAAATCAAATTGCAATTAAAACTTTGCAAATACATGCTTTCTTTGTAATTTATTAGGAATATTACTATTGTGTAGATGTACCTCCGATGCACCAAACTCTGCAACAGACAGTTATTGAGGGTGCTGGGACTGCAAAATGTATTACCTATTTTGTAGATACCTAATTCAGTATTCTGAAAAAAAAAGTTGTGTTTGTTTTGATTGCAGTTATTTCACATAATTAAATAATTTAGCGCTAGTTTTAAGTTTAAGACAACAAAAAATCTCAATCCCAATTTCAATCGGTCGAAATTAAATTCAAGAGTAGGTAACGCCCGTGGTATGGTTACTGATTTAATCCTTTACAAATTAGACGTCATGCGTTCTAATGCAAGCTCTACAACATGAGGTGTGAGCGGATTACCCCGCCTCCAGCGCCGATGTGTCAGTAAATTGGTATCTGTCAACGCAAATGATCCCTCTGACACGTACACGATAAACTGTAGATAATCCCTACGAGAGACGGATAAGAGCAGCTCCATGTGTGACATGTACTGAACCACTCCCAGAGAGTATTATACCATCGTATTATGTCGGGAGCGCTGCTCGCGCCTACGCACGGTGCATGGTCACAGGTGGATTCCATAATGTTTGCAAAACAAAACAAATAAGGTTAAAATTAACGCATCCTAAACTTTGTTGTTAGATAAAACTGGTCGTCGTTAGAAAAACAAGAGTGGTCCAGGTGTGTCGAGCGCAAACACCGCAACACCGCGCGCCGGAGTTTGCCGAGCACTCGGCCCGCGCCGCGCCCCCTCCCCGCTGTTTGGACGTTTCACTTCAAATATTATTGAATGATGATAGGCCATTTACGCACGTCCCGGCCATTGTTGATGTTATGAACACCGGCGTGTGACGAGCTGCCCCACTAGAGCTCAGCCGGCACCCCGGACACGAGACCCCGGACTCACCGCTACAGATAATCGCTAAGAAGTAATCTATACTTCTATACTAATATTATAAAGAAGTAAAGTTTGTGTGTTTGTATATTTGTTAAATTGTAAGGGGTAATCTCGGGATCTACTGAACCGATTTAAAAAATTCTTTCACCAATAGAAAGCCACATTATTGCTGAGTGTCATAGGTTATATAAAAAACCTAAAAATAAAAAGGTTTTTACGTGGTAGTCCGTTTTACAAAGTGAATCGGAGAAAAAACGGTCGAATGAAAGCGTTTCTTACGAACGCTGCCTTAACTATGAAAGATATATTTTTGAGTTCTAGAGAAAATATGTGGGCTTGAAAATGCCTACAAAAAAGTCAACGACAGCATATTATGTCTAACTTTTATATTTAAGTTACAAAAAGTAGTTTTTTTAATATTAGTATAGATAATTTAATTTTTAATATTAATAAAATAATTTAAATCGTTAGGTCATATGTAGGTACTAAAAATTATGCCCAACGAAGTGGGTACGGGTCAGCTAGTAAGTAATAAGGAGAGTAGTCCAACTTTTCTGTTAGCGCGAGTTGATCAAAGTTATTATTGTTTTCGTTGTTTTTAAATACGAAGATTTCTTGAACAGATAATTTAATAAAGTTTAGAGTTCGGCAGTGCGCCTGTGTCGCGCGCCTTTCAGAGACAAACGACAATCGCTATGCGCGGGCGCAGCGCAAGCGTTGTGTTGTTGCGTGACATTATATTGCAGAGAGTGGGGGTTGATAAGCGTGTGCGCAATACGGAAAGCGAGCCCGGAATACAACTATGTACAGGTCTACAGGCTGTTAACAGTGAGCTCCCTTTCTTGTGTTGGCCAATGTTTTTCAGGCGCAAAATTTATCTACATTTTAAAATGCACAGATGTGTGACACATTAGGCGATACATAGAACAATAGGTATTGATAGTAGTTACAACGCGACAGCCCGCAGAGAGATTTGTTAGGGCATGTGCTGTCGCAAGGCGGCGCGGCGCGGCGGCGCGTGCGCACCCGTGAGACGCGAAGGGTGACTCTGCCCTTCCGCGTTTTACAATAGCTTAATCATAATAATATGCTGTGACAGCTGCTTGATCGCAATGCAACCTGCTATGATCTTGTTATGATATACGGTCGCTCAGCGAGTGACACTAGTGGCGGAGTCTGCACAAGCGCCGCGCGCACCAGATGTGAACAATGCGCACTGTCTGCTGTTATAATGAACTCCTCCCGCAAATAAATGACCCCTTGGTAATCGAAGGGTAACTTATGGTGATATTTTAAATCAATATTTTAAAGTTAAAATACATTTAAAAGATTGTTTTTTTTTTTCCTTTCTGGAACGGAACGGCGAATCTTTAAAAAAAAAATCGTTGGTTGCCTGTAAAGTCGGTATACGGGCGAAAGTTTTACGTGACAACGACTGTCAATGTCAATGTCTGTCTCTCTCGCTCTTAGGCGGGCTAACCATGCCCGAGTGCCTCTCACTCGCTCTCATTGTGAGCGCATAACGTGAGCGGAGCGTTACCCAGTTTCTTGAAGTGTCACCCGGCAAACCAATTTATAAGACGTTGTCACGTCAAAAATATTATTTTCAAAAGTAGATGCAGATTTACTTTTTATTTATTTACCTAGTATTGTAAACTAAACGTATAATACCTAGCACAAGGCATGCAAACTCTACAGCGATAAATAATAAAGTAATGTAATTTTCTTTAAAACAATAAGGGCTGACTGACCAGAATCAAGTAAATTACAAATAAACTACAAAACAATTACAGAAAACCGTTTTTTTTTATCGGTCAAACAGCTTTAGTAACAAATGGCAACATTACCTCCCACCCTAAATGCTTATTATACCTTCTCCGTCCTGTTGTGAAATGCAATTCTCCCGGCAGCGAGTCAGAAAAACAGGCAACATAAAAATTGAAGCTTTAGGAGCTTCGTTGAGAGTTTTTCTTACTATGCAGTATTTCATTCACGAGAGAAAGTTGGAATCTGGACGGTATACATAGCCCTACCTAGTTTTGACACCTAGTACCACACACCTACTGGGTATGTGCGAGTCCACTCTGATGCTCGCAGAGGTACATACCTCTAACAGCATACACCTCGCCTCGAAGTAGTTCAGGTTAAGATTTCACCCCAATTGAGTGGTTTACGTCCTCGGTGTAAAACGTTTTGCCATGTACAGAGTATAGTTTGCAGGTGTGTTTGGCCGCGCATCACGTGCCGTCACTCGTTAGTCAGTCACGCAGCGTGACAGTTTATGAGGTGGTGCGCGGCACGTCGCGGGACGCTGCCGGCGAGCCACTTAGCGGATGCTGCGCGACTTTAATGTCGTCGCCACGCTTTAAGTAAAGTCGCGTGAATTGATCGCGCCATACAACGGTCACGAGCGGGCGATGGATGTGCAGTAGTGCCAGCGCCGAGCTCGCGCCGGTCTCGCCGTCCGAGGACTTTCAACAACCTTCTTGTTATGCTATTCGTTATGTAAGGCCCGCTGAGCCTGCAGGAGCTTCTCTACTACTAGACAAAACTTTCGCTTCGTGGAAAACTACGACCGCTCAATGCGGCCGTTTTTATTTACTCTAGTCAAGCACATGCGTTTGGTGACGTTATTGAGAGGGATTGTGTTTTTCATTTTTATAATATTGTGATGGAGCCGGCAAAAGCATCGACAGTTTTTGTGTTCAATTATAAAAGCCTGTAAATTGTCTACAAAAACCTACAAAGAAATATTTTTTTAAATAACGCTACTGACCATTGTGTGTACTTCGTGTGTTAAAAACGAGATACACGAGCGTGTGTTAAGTAGTCAGCTTTAGAAAAAATATAATTCCTTTAGAACTAAACTTCAATATGATCAATATGTTCGTCTGGCGCCTATCCGTGTTTCCTTTAGGCAGCAAACCACACGCCTAAGTCCCTCGTCCCAGTGTATTCTCGTAGGTATTCATACGTATGTACTATTTCACTTACTTACAATGAGATGGATATTTTCTCTTAAATGCCTTGAACTCATTGCCTAAGAACTGTCCATACAAAATTAAAATTCAAAATCAGAATTGTTTTAATTCACGTAGGTAGGCACTTTCAAACGCTAGTTGCTCGGTTCAGAAATGTCACTCTTATGGAGAAAAAGCGGCAAGTAACTCATTAGCTTACTCTTTTAAAAAAGGTTACATACTTACATATCCGTGGTACAAATCTACAATGTGTTACAATACATTAATTTGATTGATTGTAAAACAAGACATCCACACAGGCAGAAGAAAAAAACAGATTTTGGTATATTTTACTCATAATTACATTGTCGACAAATTTACAAAGATTCTAATGCCAAAAAACAACCAAAAAAAAAAACAGAAACAGGACATATAATAATATGTAGTCATATTCAAATCCTTAACAGGATAGAAGCGAACGAAACCGATCAAAACAACAGTTCTCAGATTAGTTGCTGCTATTAAAGTTGCGTAATGTTATAACTGTCGTACAATAACATGCCAAACTACGCCCTTGGGGCACGCGCCGCGGATACCCATTATCATTGGCATAGTATAATGTGAAGTAGATAATCCAAATACCTACTATGTTTTAAATTATATTTAACATAAAACTTTTTATCAAGCATTTGTTGTCACGGTCAGTTCTCATATCGTTCAGACTCATATCGTTTGTTACTAATGAAGCCGCCTGCGTGTTAAAGAGCTCGCGTTATAATGATTCATTTGTATTAATTCTGAAGTGATTGGCGAGGAGCTCGATCGGCGAGGTGCTGCAGCTCTGGCGGCGGCTCCGCGTGCTGCGTGCGGCTGCCTACACTCGGGCGATAAGCGCGGCGGCGCACGCGCGCGTTATCGCCGCGCCGCCAACACTCGCGGATGCAGATAGCGGGTTCCGGCTGATCACCGCGTCACAGCGAGCGTGCCCGCACTGCCCACGTCCTGACACACTGGCTTCATAACCTCCTTGTCCTGTACAGGCCGCTCTATAGTCCACTTAATGCTGACAACATCTGCCCAGGAGGCTAACGTCACGTCACGGTAGGTCAAGTCTTACGCTCGATGCTTCGCAAAAAGACATCAGTAAAAAATTATTCATTTGGCTATTGTTATTTTACAAAGTAGAGTGAAGGTGGAATGCGCAGCCTCAAGACTTGTTGTAAATTTCTTCTCCTTTTTTTGTCGACCTGACGAAGTCATGGGCGGTGACTATCCTGGTTGTCTGTTCAAAGAAACCTGCGCACGCGCATCGTGCTCGGTTGAAGCTCAAGTTTTTGCTGTTGTAAATAAGTATTACTATTGTACGCAGAACACAACACCTAGCTTAGGGCACACGCACACCAAAGAAACATTAGCACGCAGACTGTCCAGCGCATTACAATGTCGTAAATATTGTATTTGCGCGTGACGTGTGACGTGTGTGCGACTGCGTGTGTGCATTGTGGCGCGCAGGATCATTTTGTTTACTTATAATCGTCTCTCCTATTGCCTTTATTCTTAAAAGGCTTTTGGCATACATTGTCAATCATTTTAGGGATTTGGTGACGATAAGACAGACTTTTTGGCAGAGGGACCGTAGGACGTTTGAAGATTATTAAGAAGCCTATCTGCTATTGTTCAACGCTTGATTAATTACACGGATAATCTCACCAAACCAGGACGCCGGAATGAGTGACATATTAACAGCACTTTCTTGATTCAGTGGCTGGTGCTACATGACCGTGCTTATCTGGTGGAGTGATTAGACTGGTTAATTACGGTCATTACTGAAATATGAGTGGTTTTAGAATTTTCTTTAATTAGTCGAATGGTCATGTTAAACCCGTCATAACTTTAGTTTTCTTGATCGTAATTAAGAAATAACTTTAGTGTTATTCTACAATATCTGTTAATTTCATATTCTTCATTATTCAATAGATTTTTGACCAAGAAAATGAGCGTTGCACTTTTAAGTATATGTCAAATTCTAAATTTGATTAAAAAGGCCGTTTACATATTTTTGGCTAAATTAATAACTTTCGCGAGATGATATTATAACTATTTATGTGTTTACGGTTAAATCACGCTCAACCGCCGCGCCACGTCATGAATGAGGACTCCGTTACCTAGATTTTGAAACGAGCCGGGCGGACGCGGTCGCCCCCGAAGAGATATAAGTAAATAAACTGTGAACACATAAATAATAACTAGGTATACATTTCAATGTATTTGTATGTTGTGTTTAGACAATCAGTAAAATTAGAATTATTTATTTTATTAATTAACACAATATTATTTTATTATAATAATATTTAAATTTTCTAAGAAACTTTTGTTAGGCTGAAGGGGATAGGACTTAGCATTTTATAGATTGGGCCACTGCTCACATTTTCTTTTTGACGTAACTGCTTTGTTAGACACAAAAAAAGACAATAATCCTCATCGCTGTCCAATGTAAGTGTTCCCAGAAGGCTGGAAGCATTGCCACGTTGTATGGCAATGTTTACCTCTGTCCAAAGTTAAACTCAGCCCTTGGGTCACAAACCTTAAATGACATTATTAGTAAATTAAATGAAAAAATTAAAGTAACTGGACTTGTTGTGGACCTCAGAACCGCTTGTGACACCATAGATTATGAACTACTACTCGCCAAACTCGAATATCTATACTAATATTATAAAGCTGAAGAGTTTGTTTGTTTGTTTGTTTGAACGCGCTAATCTCAGGAACTACTGGTTCGAATTGAATAATTCTTTTTGTATTGGATAGTCCGTTTATTGAGGAAGGCTATAGGCTATATAACATCACGCTACGACCAATAGGAGCGGAGCATAAATGAAAAATGTTGCAAAAATGAAAAACCGTTGAAACTAAAACACGCGAACAAAGTCGCGGGGGACAGCTAGTTATGGTATAAGAGGCAAGGCATTACATCTTATGGCATCGTTTTAAAAAAAACAGTCGAATGTACGTAGAAATTAAAAGTATAGACGAGAATGATCATGAAGTGATATACAAGTCAAAAATGACGTACGTACAACGAGGAGTGCCTCAAGGCTCAATTTTAACTTTATGAACACAACTCAGCCGAACGAAAAACTTGTTGTTTTTGCAGATGACACAAACATAAAAATTGGGGATAAAGACATAGTAAAATTGACATTTAATACAAATATAATTATAGATAAATTTTGCGAATGGTTTACAAACAATAACTTATTACTAAATATGGGTAAAACGAACTTTTTATTATTTAAGACTACGACTCGTCAAAATGACAACTTAGATATAAAAGTCAATAGACACAGGATTGAATTAGTGCGCAAGATTAAATTCTTAGGTATTAATATAGACTCGCTATTAAATTGGAAACTGGAGCTTGCGGCTATTGAATCATCCATATCGTCAGCATGTTACGCACTCAGGAGCCTTAGGGATGATTTAAACATAGAACAGTGTGTATTATATGGCTATGTATTATGCGCTGGTCGAGTCTAGATTAAGGTATAGCATTGTGCTCTGAAATAGTTACAGTAATAACTGGCAGAGTGCGTTTATCTTACAGAAACGAGCCATTATGACAACAGTCAGAATTGCGCAACATTTTTCATACAGAAATGAATTAAAACAATTGGGAATATTTACAGTACCTAGCCTATATACATTGATCCTCTTAAGCCATTTTACTAAGTATCTATATAAGTTTGAATCACAGAGAGAACGTGAGATTTGAGAGAGCACGCGAAGAAAAAACTTTAAACAACAATTAGCACCAAATTTTAATATAGTACAGCATTGCGCAAAGTACTGAGCTGTAGGGATATTCAATAGGTTGCCTTCTAAGCTTAAGATCCTGTATTCTAGTACCCAATTGTTTAAAACAAAATCCAAAAGCCTTTTTACTTGATAAATATCTGTATAGTGTATCAGAACTAATGTCATACAATGATATATGATTTACTAATGATATATGATATATAATCTTTGGCATCATAATAATATTAAAAATTGTTAATATTCAACACAATGTAATTTTTTTTTTGAATTAATGAAATAAAAAAAGAACAAGTCGTTTGGCTAGATCTTTAAAAGGCATGTGCGCACTCGGACCCCGCGGACCAAGGGTTTCGAGTCTTGGTTCGAGTACAGCCGGAACGCCGCCGACGACAACAAGCGTCAAACGATGTCGTTTACATTCGCATGCCGCGCCATGCAGCCCGCGCTACGGCTACATGAAAGGGCGTGGTGTCCGAGGCTGTTGACAACTTCGCCAAAGTGGCAACGATGTGGAGAACAATAAGAACAGCGAGGCGGAAAGTAGTATAGTCGAACAAGGAGCCTATGTTCGACGACGGTAATGCGTGAAGGCAGACGCCTGTCTCCCACTTGCCTACAGCCAGCACGCTCCGCAAAGTATTTAATGTCGAAAAAATTACTTTTAAATTTTTAATAATCTTTGTAGCATGTTGTGTGGGTGATAAAATCCACTTGGATAGTAAAACAAAAATTAAATTATTCATGTCGGTGACATATTTCCAAGGAGATTAGTTACTTTCAATTTGGACACTTACTCATTTCACCTGGGCGATATAATCCAGCTGCAATGAGGACACAAAAAATCTTTATACTAAATAATGAAGATTACAATAACAAAATATAAAATTACCAGTGTAACATGTTGTATTAGTAAAAAGCATAAAAACCTGAGTGCCCTGCTAAGAAACATAATTATTTATTTTTTAAAACCAACAACAAATTCTTAAGACACTTGACTTTTTGAGACGAATCTAAACGATACATTAATTGAAGAAATCTTTTATAAAGTTTACACACATAAAGATACGCGCGAAAAACATAACCCTTCTTCAGCGCCGGGTAAAAAGGGTCTCGGATTTGGAGCAGGCAAGCTCTACATGGACATGAGACAGCCAAGCATGCGCGATAAACTGTCCGCTAGCTGTCCAGACACACGTCCGCTGGCACTGCTGGCAGCAGTGGGTGCGCCGCGCCAGTCTGTGCCTGCGCCGGTGTCGGCTCGAGCTCCATGCGAGGTGGCGATTGCGCCGGAGGCTGGCAAGTTCCTGCGATAAAAACCCGTAAGCCAAAGATATGTACAGGAGCGGGTTATGTCAGCCAGAACCAGTCAGGTGTTATGTCAGAGCAGGGAGCGGGCAGAGGGGCAGGACAAAACACACACGCCTTCAGAAGGTCCACTTTAACTCGTAATTTATATAGCTCTCTCTTTGAAAAATTCTGTCTGACAAACTAAATCGACAAAGCCGATTCTAGGCGTTTGCCAATTATCTGTATAATGTCTCGGAATCAATGTTGTTAAATTGCTAGGTATGAGGAGCAGTGGGACTTTTGTGTATATGTGCACATGCAGCGAGGCACCTGCACGCGGCGCGGGCGTTGACCCCGCGTCGCCCCGTGCCCTCCTCTCTCGCTGTCATTTAGAGAAGCATCCTGGCGGGAGCCTGCGTGCACCTCGACCTGCGCCCGCGGTTCATACGACCACTAATGTTTCGGTGTCGCGAAAACTGCAATATAAGTGATCGCTCGTGTGCACCATCACTATTGCGGTTTTATTGATGTTTGTATATGGTCAAATCCTGGTGCAGTCTGGCAGGTGAAATAATCACCAAACACGCCTACAAGTCTTGCCTGTAATCACATGCTGCGTCACTGTTGTACGGAAGCCCGGCGCAGGCGCAGGTCGGCGTGCGGCGGGCCTCGGAATTCGATGCACATCAGCACAAAAGAGAGTTTTAATTAAATATGTTTTTTGTGGTATAATGTAATAAATTAAATGTGATACGGCAGAGCATGACTTGATATTAAACGTAGCGAGTGATATTGATGCTGAGGCTCCGCTCGTAAAACGTTAAGATTTAATTTGTTCCCGCATTACGTCGGCCGCGACAAAAAGCGCCCTAGTGCGTGCACCGGCCGCCTGCGCCACAACGCGGCATATAATCGAATTTATTAGCTCGCAGCGAGCGTGTCGGCCACCATTGTGCGCCCGCGCAGCCGGGTGGGAAGACTGCACCAAAGATACGCTTTTTTGTGAACTGTGACGTGCACTAATACACAAATTCCTCAGCACCTCACCTCCGGGATGTGATGGCGCAGTTCACGAGCGCCGCAGGGCGCATGCGCAGCGCGCAGAACACGTGGGCATACGCGGAGTACATTAGGAAAGAGTACGCGAGCCGGCACGTGACGTCACGCCACGAACTGCCAAGCTCAGCATAGCGGTACCTGCTCAAACTTGAATAAGTTTCAGACTACTATTTATATTTGGGCCGAATGCTGCGAGTGCGCGATAAGAGAATCTCATTAAGATAAGTTATAATAATAAATGGACCTCAGCGGGCGGTCATCACACCGGATTGCAATTTTCCCCGGACCTCAACAAAAATAGAAGACTTCGAGCGAGTGTGACCCCGGGGCACGGCGCGGCGGCGGGTGCTGTCGGGGCAGGCGCGGGGCGAGGGTGGGGGGGGGGGGGGCACAATTTACACGGCGCGGTGGCGCAGGCGCAGAGTAAATGACCGCGATCGTAACGAACCATCAGTCGCGGGGTTTGTTCAAATGTTTTGTATTTATTGCAGCAGCGCCCGCCACTTGTTAGTTTCGGTTACTACTCTCCGGAGCCCTCGTCGATAAGGTCATATATACAGGGACACACATATATGATGATGTTTTGTAAAATAGCTTTTGTGAGTATATTACATGTGGGCAACAATCACTGTTGACAGTCTTTTGACGGTGTCGAAGCATGCCGCCTTATTCCGTGCCGACTCCAGTGGTCCCGCGGGCGCGCGGCGGTGGCGCGGCTCGCGGGTATCGGCCAGCGGCGATAACATCTGATCTGTCTCCGCCGTATTAAAATGTAAATGACCAATGGCTTCCGCATGCGTGTGTGCAGGATATTACGTCTATTAGCGCGGCGATACGCCCCGATACTGTCCACCAGGAGTACAGACTGTGGCACGACACCGACACACTAATGAACAGTGGTGGCGTAATTTGCATCAAAGTAACTTTAATCCCACAATAATAGCTCAGGGCAAAGTGTGCGCACAATGTGTGAGATCAGGAATGCAGGTCTATTTGCGTGGCGACGAGACGATCATAAAAAATGTGCACGCACTCAGCGCAAATCGGGCGGTTAATCGCGCGTGCGCCGAGGTAATTAATACTGCACAAAAAAAAACAAAGGAAAAACGTGTGTATGATGCGCAAGCACAGCCAAGCGGGTCAATACCAGTGTTAAGTAACGATACAAGTAAGGGCAGAAGACTCGACAGACCAGAAACAGTGAGCGGTACTGCATTACGGCGATCATAATAGTTTACCAGCACCAATATTTAAGTATGACTATTTGTTATAATTTCGAATTGCAAGTATTATGGGAGTGGCTCTACTAAAAGTGATTGCGCACTGCCACCACACAGCACGGCGGCGGTTCCGACTGCGCCTTCTGCGCGCTTCGGCGGGATGCGCTGTGTGGGACAGGTGCGTCGCTCGCGCATGCGCGTCATTATCGCTCGCTCGCATAAACGACTCTGTTAGTTTTTTGTGTTCGTTTTGAATATTATAGTCATTTGAATAACCGCATCACTTGTCGCCTTGTTATAGTATGACACCTTGTTTTTGTTGATGGCGACACGTGTGAGGTGTAGAGAGGGACGGGGGGACGGAGGGGTCGGTCTCGCTGTCTGTCTCGTCGTGATGTATATTACCAATTACGGCGTTCACGCATTCACTCGCATTCGTTTTCCACTCATTCGGTTTCCGATCGTATTCGATACGTGAAAAACAGGGAAGAATGTGCGTTGATGACGCAACGGTATCCCCGCGTACCACACTTTATCTGTGAAACCAAAAAAGGAATAGCATACAAACCAAGTGTAGTGCGCAAGCGTACGTACACTTTTCATGGGCAATGTCACTGGCTACTTTGATTCCGTTTTAATCCGTCAAAAAACAACTCCAAATGTGAATTCTCGAAACGAACACGAATCGAATACGTATGAGTGCGCAAACGTCCATACAATTGCCAATTAGGATTGGCAAATATTAGATCAAAACCGAATAGGAATCAAATACGGGTCTGGGTAGCCTGTGTGTGACAGGGAGTAGGTTCAACCTGCTATTCCTTGACGTGTAGCCACAGATTAACTGATAACTTCAGCTGTTGCGTAGCTTTCCAGCTGATGGCTAATCCGCCCCCCCCCCCCCCCTCCCTCCCCCTCCCACTGGAGTTCGAACAGGGTTCGCTCGCAGTTAATTAGCGTCGGTTTCTCACGAGAGCTAACATCGTCCTTTATTAAAACTTCGCCCGCTATTCTGTTTTAGGTATTTTAATGAGCCGGTTGCCTCTGTCCCTCCCTCCTCCCATTTCCCTCTCGCGCGCAGGGCGCATGCGCGAGCGGATTCGGCAAAAAGGCGCCAGCCGCCGGGAACCGGCTCCAGCACGTCACGCCAGCTTGGCCGGGAACCGAACACGCATTGCGATATATACATCATTATATCCTTAACTCATTACTGTAATAATATAATCTATGTATATTGTAGGTGTGTGTTTCTCATACTACAGAATGTTTCGTTAACCAATAGTTGTATTTGAATACTAATAACAGACATAACTGTCGAGTTTCACGTGCAACAATACACTCTCGTATCGTAATTTAAAAAATGATTTAATATTCGCAGTTCCCCGGATGAGTGGCAGTGGCGCGGTTCTCACGCTGCGCGCGCGCAGGTGTCATATTTTCATTAAGCGCAGTTTTATTCCGCGAGCGAGCGCCTGCGTGTGTGTGCGTAAGTGTGTGCGTAAGTGTGTGCGTAAGTGTGTGCGAGAGTGCGTGCGCATGCGGGAGAAGCGGTAACTTCTGTACAAGCATCAACTGTGACACTGTTCTGTCAAACAAAAGACATCAACGCGCTCACGCTGCATGTGCCAGTGCATCTTGTCCCTTTTACAAACCCAGTCCGATGTAGCACTGGAGGAGCAGCAGCCGAAAGTTAAGTTACTTAAAGTCTGGTCAAAATAATATGTATGGCCAACTAATTCGATTGTTGATAATAATATTAATGTAAGCATTTATTTAAATAGTTCTAAAAGAATTACAAACTTGTCGGTCTGATCGGATCAACAATGCACTTAGAACTATTTAGTTAATTCCTCACAATACAATTCTAATGGCAATAAAAACGGTCGCAGCGATGGTATCAGTCGTTAAGCCCGTCGCCGTTCCCAGCGCGGGCCGCGCGTCCCACTGCTGGGCGATAGTATCGCATCGCTGGCGTTCACTAAATCTTTTAGGACGCATTTATGGGACCCTTTAGTTGTTTAATTCTTTTATGATCACATTTGCATAGATTTAAATTAATTAGTCGTGAGTCATGCGCTATAGGAACATGCTCGGAGCGGTGCGTATGCGCATATAGGTACAGCGCACCATCCCACAAGCCCACTGCGGTGGCTGTGCATCGAGGAGGCAAGCGGAGCTGCTCAAGCACTGCTGATACCAATGCTGGGAAACAAAGTACTTCAGAAAAGTAACTATTCAGTCTAGTATGTATTATAGCACCACGATAGTTAGATGAGTGCGCGGTGCGCGGGCGCAGCGATTGTCGGCGCACAACAAGGTGACAGTACACCTGCACACATACGTGACACACGTAATTAATGAATTGAAACAAGGATCACAGGAATGCATTAATTGGACGTTAATTGCTGACGTGATGTTGGCTACATGTTCATAACGAGTTTGCAGCCCGCCCGCGCTGCGGTCACTGCGCATGCGCGGGACTATATTCGTCAGGGGTCGAGCATCGCCAATATTCATTCTTAACTTTTTACTTTTTACAATTGTATTGTCAAATTATTACTAACAGCTAATGATAAAAAATCACTGCACAAATACCACATTTACCGCATTTTACCGCGCAGTGATCGTGGACGCCATACCCCGGGTAGTCACTGCAACCATAGCAACGAGCGCGGCTTCCTACACGAGTAACATTATCTCGGAGAGCCGCGCCGAGTGTTTAATTAACACTTTACACGTGATGCGCATGCGCAGGGCGGCGTTATCTACGGGATCTGAGTCATAGTTCGATGTAGTTTACGTGTCTGTCAGCGCCGCACTCTGAAACGTAACACTCAAGTTAATGAAGAGTTCACTTAATTGTATCTTGATCAGGTGCGACGCCGGCTCGAGTTACAGACGACAGTGACACGCGTGTGACGCAAGCGACGAGGCAGCTCGGAGGCTCGGCCTGCTCTCCGAGGGCCAGCGTGCTGGCGACGAAACGAGGTTCCCTGTAGTGGCGGAATATCTGCATCGTCAGTCTTCGATAAGTTTATTCTTCAACTCTCTATTTCAGTGGCTCTCGCTAGGCTTCCCTCCAAAATATCGAATTATTTTTTATTTTATAAGATTTATTTAATGAACTATTATAATCACAAGTTTGATAACCGTTGCCGATGAGGCCGGTGGTAGTGACGTCACGCGCAGCATGGTGGCGGTGTGCTGCCCCTAGCGGCGCGCAGATCCTACTAATGTTAGAATTATGTTAAACCCGCTCAACACTCAAGTAACGTCGATCCGAACATACAGATAATAAATTTCGATAAAAATGTAATTTAACTATTTTAGCAGCTCGTAAAGTTACTGAGGTAGCGGCCACGTGACGTCACTCACTCACGCTGGTGATCATGTTGTTTACAGTTTCAGGATGGTCACCTAACAATGTTACGGCTCGTGTGTCCGTCTGCTACGCGCCTGCTATGTGCAGGTGAATTGTGTGTGAATTTGGTGAAGTGTATGGCGGTGACCCAAGAGTGTTATGTTAAGTTTTATGATTTAAATTAAATTGTTAAAACTAAACATTTTTTATGCAGAATTAGCTGTTTCCCGCGTTCCGCCCGCGTGGATGTCGGTTAACGTGGCAAAAAGTAGCCAATGTCCTTTCTCAGGCTTTATACTGTGTACCAAATTTAATTTAAATCGGTTTAGTAGTTTTAGCGTGAAAGTGCGACAGACAGACAGGAATACTTTCGCATTTATAATAGGATGCACAAAGAATTAAGGATAAACTGCAAAGAATACATTGTCAAAATTACGTAAAAGTGATAACTATTTTAGTGAAAAAAAAAAAGGTTACATAGTTTGAGATTCGGGATGTTTCACGTTTCACGCGACAGCTCTGCGCAACTCCCGTGGGACCAGTGTCGACCCGACACGTGATGTTTAGCATAAATCTCGGGACTTGATCCTACTCTATTAAATAAATACGGCGGGCATTCCTCGAATGCGGAGGATGTATATATTTTATAAAAACAGTAAAGCGAGATGTATTCTCATTCGCGATATGTAACCGGTACATTCTGTGGGACGCGCTCGGATTCCACCGGGAGCGGCAGCTAATGAGTGCCCCCTTCCTCCCTCCGCCGCGCCCTCCCCGCTCCGCCGAGTCCGTCGAGGCCCTCCGCACTCCGCGTCCCTCACTTATTAGTTTTTATTGGAGGACCACCTGTTGCGCTGCTCGGGCGCACATACTCATGTGCGGTCGTATTGTGCTGCATCCACTTGATGAACGTTGAAATTATTTCCATACAGAATGTTACAGACATATTGTATTACCTAACAAAACAATACCCTAGTCTCATACCACTTACCTACTGTGTACTTGTGTACTATACCTATGACATCAGAGATTCCACAGCGCTTGCGGAAGGACTCTGGTTCATGAGGTGAAGTGTCTCCGGCTGGACTCGGCCGAGGCCAAGTCCGACACGAAACAAGCACGAAGCCAGCTGTCCGCGCCGCCTACCTGCGACTTCCAAACTACCTGCATGCGTTACTGAAGAGCACACACAAGTATCGCACACTGTCACGTGCGTGTCTGTAAATATTTTATCGTCGCAGTCTCATTAACTTATAAGTTTGTGTCATGAGCGGCAGTCGGCAGGCATCTCGGACGCCGCGGGACGCTCCACTCGCGCGGTGCGCACTGTGCGCCGCTCACACCCGAAGGTGACATGATCTCAGTCCGGAATGTGTCACACTTATAATTTTAGTCAATTACGAAGCATACTAACTGTAGTCGGAGCGAGGCGAACACTAACATGCTAATTCCAATTCGCAGATATTGATAAGCTGAGTCATTAACATGCAGACGCAGTAGGACCACAGCATACGAGGACAAGTTGCCGTCGTGAGATAACGCTACTGCCGCGCAGGTGTCACTGTGACGGCACACTTCACTACACCACAAGTAATATTAATATAAAATATTAATCTGAAATACCAACACTCCGTGTAAGTTTACAATTGCCAGTTTTCAGGAGTGGGTCTTCTGTTTGTTTTTGCTATGCGACAAGGTGAGCGGGCGCATCGCTCGTGGTTCTCACGGCGCGGGGGCGCGGCGCGAGGCGCGCGGGGGCGCGGGGACCGCGTGCCACAGGACATTCATCCTAATTAATTCGGTGTCGCGTCACACTGCGTGTGCGCACTCGAAGCTAGCCAGCACTCGCAGTCGGGTAATTAATGTTAATTAATCAGCAAGGATTAACGAACTGACTCACTGATCATTCAATCATATCTGTAATTCAAAGCACTCCATTGCTCTAATGACTTTCGACTGCTTGCAATGTTTCGTGTTTCATCTGAGGCTGAGCGGAACGGTTTATATCAAGTGTTGTGGTTATTTAAAGGTTTACATTTTAATATCCCTTCTTATATTATGTACACCTGACTTCAAGCCTTAGTTTATCGGAAGGCGCTACAGTAAAAAGATGTAAGTAAAAATGAAAAACAAGTTCTGGGTCTGCAGAGACCTTCGGCGACCAGTCATAACGAACAAAATGTTCCTCTAATTGGCAAAATCTATTGATAACGCTGCGCGTGTCACAATACCATCAATCGATAGGAAATGTAATCGAGTTGTATCGCTCGTTATGCTAATGTGTACGTCACTGAATAGTCGTGGGAGCGCGCTGACTTCATTAACTCTTAATTAAGTAAATGTTTTATATTATGGTGTGGCGTGCTGCAAAGTACTATGATGATGAATGGTCCAGTGACTGGCTCTCGTGGCTTGTCGAGGACTAAACCAGATTGTCGCGTTGTTGCCTCAGGATGCCTGCAAAGTGTTATCAATACATGGCGTCAATAAAAGCGCGATCAATCCACCGTCATACAAGGAGCGCAAACCTAGCGCGACAGACTTGCCGACACCGCCGTACGTTGAGCGAGCGCAGGCACCCAGCAGGCCTGTCATTTGACACGATTTTTCGATTTTTTAAAACTTAATCATGATGAAAACTCAATCATTCGTTAGCCAGCGCCCGGTTTACTCGTGACCAGGTAATACAGCACTCCGCGACTCCGCGGGCTGGCAGTGCAGAGCTGGGAGCTTCTCATTACGTATGCGCGGCTCCGAGCCCTCGACCAGAGGATAATGTTCAAAAAGATTATAACAAGCGTAAAGATTCTCTCACACCTAAAATATATGGCGGCTTCTTTAAAAATGTATGATGTACGATTATAGTGTTTTAATAACATGTCACGGGATTATCATAAGGTATTAGGAGCACAAATCATGTCGGCACGCGATGTGCGCCCCGCGCCGACACGCGCGGACACGCGCCGGCTGCTCGCCGACACCTACACGACGCCTATGCTCCACGCACGACAAACACAGGCGGACAGGCGGAGCTACATGAAGGTAACCCTTGACGTTTTATTATGATAGTAATCATTAGCATTAGTCAACGATCTATGACAGGTTACATGTAGAGCGGTTGCACTGCGCCGTATGACGCGCACATCAAAACATGCGCCACTCATGCACCACGGCGTGGCGTGGAGTTAACTTGGGACCTGCACCGGGCCCTGTGGGTTACCGTCGTTTCCTAGAGCATTACAAATAATATAGACTTTTAAATTAATGTCTCAGAGGTAGTGTTATATGCAGGACATCAGTTAACTGTTAACTGATCGTCGTCGTTTGTTTCGTCGTTCGGGAGTATCGATGTATAATTAAGTAAATATCGGTAACTTAACTATTTGTCGGCGACGCGCGCCCATTTATGTATTTCAGTAGTTAACTAGGTACTTGCAAATTGCAAGATTGTTGTTGCAGTTATTTTGTGATCATGTAGTAAAAAGCATTATTTTGTAACGACATTTATTTATTGGATCCATCTTTATTTTTGCACGAGCTTAGTGAGCGATTGCACAAGCTGTGGAACATTTCGAGATAAATGATGCTGAGGGCTGCGCGCGCATCTACCCGACAGATATTAATAGAGAGCACGCAACGTTATTAATTGTATGTTAGAGATGCGCCGACGTTCACAAATCACGGATAGACACCCGCGGCCGGCCGCCGCTAATCTAATTCATTAGTTTAATTAAGTTAATGCAGCGCGCACGCCGCGCCGCGCCGCGCCGCACGACCCTCGCCGCCGCCACCGAGCTGCTTGCACGCCGAGATAAATCGGACCGATCTAGGAAAAAAACTGTGTAATAAATCTTATTGCGAATTGCGCTTGATTTCTCCAGATTGGAATTATATAATTACATGATTGCGGCCGCTGCCGGCAACTGTAACGGCACCGGCTTGCTACCCGGCAGGGCCACGCCGGGTAGCATGGGGTCGCAGCGGCCGGGTCGCTAATTTCTCGGGTCCTTTCTTTTTGCTAGAGAGTTTACAAGAACAGTCATATTTTATAAGAACAACCATAATTATGTATACAAAATACGAAATACTTTTGCTTTTGTAGTGAATTTGACCCGTGGCATTAGAGAGGCGGCGGAGAGAAAAGTGCGCGAGGAGCAAATAGCCAGACGTCCAGCAAGTTTATTAACATTTAAACAAGGCAATTAACCTCAAAACTACCTAATTTACTGCATGAAAATATCATTTAAAGAAAAGCAGACAACATAAGTACAAATACATGAACGAGTTCTAAGAAGTGACCAAGTCCGAGTAATGCCTGCTTGTAGCTTCCCAGGTGCCTGCGTGTCAGCCGCTGTCCCGTGTCATGCGCGGATCGCTCACTCCTCGAGTCCTCGTTGAAGTGCTAGGTCTTCACGAGCCCGCGCCGCTATACAATAGTTGAAGGTGTCGCGACGCCTTATCTCCTAATAAATATCTCAAATTGTCAGCAAACAAATTTGAAAGTCCTGTTCGGACTCACACAAAGATAATCTCTAAATTATGATCGGGCGCGCAGGCGCATCTATCTTTAATTAACATCGCAGGGGCGCGGGCGGCAATACGAGTTCTCCGGTCACGGCATAGGAAGGCACGTTTACGATCCGAGAGCTACAGGCGAAGCGTTATGTTAACCTCATCCTCCAAACGGAATTTCTTGACATTAAGTAGTGACTAAGCATTGAGTACAACGAGCACTTGCGCAGTGAACTCTGCATCTTCAGCGCAGTGGCTGCGAGCCACCCGGCGGCCGCCAGCACCAGCAGCTCCGAGCTCTACCTCTCACACTCGACGTTGTACTCGAGCCGAGCTCTCAAACAACTTCAACCCTCGCGACTCACTCCAACTCCTGCTGTTAATCTGACTAATTCATGCGTTATTACGGAATAAGTTTATGAAGCGCACGTGTGACGCATTGTTTTTATAAACAAGTGTTCATGAGTCACGATTGTAAAGTAAGCCGTGTACAAACTGAACATGACGTAGGGTACACGGCGCGGCGGAACAATTAACATCGGACATGTGTGGCGCACACAATGGAAGGGCCTTGCGGGGCGCGGGCGGGGACTTAAGGGATGTTAATTGCAAACGAAGTGATTAGTGCAGTCATTGGAGTCGCGAGGCGCGGGGCGCGCGGCTCGCGCCGTGCGCTCCACTGCACGCTGTGTCCGTCGCGTCGCCCGGCTCTGAGCCCACGGTACCTTTATCTTAATGTGTTATTATTGGTAACCTATTGAAATCTCGAATTTCTGTTACCCGAATCTTAAAACCCCGAAAACGGTTGGTAGAACTTTTAAAAGACAGATGTAATGAATGACAACTTTTTAAAATTACTTTTTTCATTTCCCAATTTCCAGGTGCACTAAAACCAGATTTCCAAAAAGTATTTTTTTGTATCCCATATTCTCATAATCCAGATATAGTTAAATACCAGATTCTCAGAATACTTTTTTTTGTTTCCCATCGTACCATTTTCCTAAATAAACTATTACCAAATTTTCTTAAACGTTTTATTTGGTTCCCATACAATCATATTCCTGATAAACTATTGCCAGATTTTCATAATCTTTTTATTTGGTTCCCATACAATCGTGTTCCAGCTAAACTATTGCAATACATAATATAATTTTTTGTTTTCCATGCTAACAATTTCCAGAATTATTACTAAATTTATTGTTTTATTTTATTCATCTTTACTTCAACTCTTTGGATTTAAAATACAAGGAATTAGTTTTTCTAGAAATCGTTTATTTGAATTTAAAAAATCTTGATTTTAAAAATCTGGCTTTCGTGCTTATGGATTACGGTCATCTGGATTTTGTGCTTGTATAATAAATTTCGTGAGGAGTATTCATATTTAGTATTCATAGTTCGACTCGCGACACCACCGCCGCGCCGCGCCGCCGCCGCGTCAGCTCATGATTAGGGACTCCTATTGAGTCTGAAGCTAGTCGGGCGATCCCGAGAATATACGTGAGTAAACCGTTTTGTTTTAAATAAATATGGATTTTGTGCATTTAGATTTCGTATGTCTGGAACTCATTCGTCTGGATTCTAAAACGTCGTACAAATGAATAAATGGGCAAATGAAATTCGGAGTTGCGATTATATGGCAAACAAAACTACGGAATTTAAAAAAACGGAATTATGAAAAAATTTCCAAACGTTTTCGGGATTATGATAGTTTACATTTCAGGTATATTTAGACGATTAAATACAAATAATAGAAAGAAAAACTTAAACCTGAGGCAGGACTCGAACCTGTGACCACTGGCTTGTCTGGCGCGTCAAGCCACTGGTCGCAAGTTCGAGTCCTGTCTGAGGTTTAAGTTTTTCCTAAAATTATGTAATTACAAAAATATTCGCTCCGCATGCGGTAATGCGTAACGAATAATTAAAATAATATTTAGACTACGTAATTTTTTTTATGATCGTCATCTAGAACATAGTGGACATTTATAAGATCGGATTTGTTTATAGGGAAATAATAATTAATTACGAGATTACATTATATAAATATAGGAGATGTTCGATTAAAGCGCGTAGTGTGCCACTACACTTAATTAGCGAGATGCGCGGACGCAGCTGCGTTGTACGAACAATGTTTTGAAACCGTGTAGTCCGGGACATTAGGGATTATTGCAGTTTGTCTGCGAAAGACAATATAAAGACAACAAAAGCGCCCTCGCGCGGCCCATCAATGATCAGACAGCCGGAGCGAGTCATGCGTGACGTCATTACAACGCGGACGCACGTGCTACTTCTCAGGGAACGTTTTAGCTTTACGTCTTATCATCAAAATATCTGTACCAAATTAAAAATATATTGGTGTATTGATACAAAGCAACTTAGTGAAAAAAATATTAAGATCTAAAAGGCGCGTATATAAGGAAATAAACCTTAGAGGTTAGACAAAGCTTAGAGAGTGAGACATCCAAAGTCTGCCGAGGCGTGAATGTCGTCGGAGCCGCGCGGCCCACAGTGCGCCTGCGCCCGGCCGCGGCGCGCTTGTCACTTTATTGCCGCAATATGTTATACGGAATAAATTATTGCACCAATTACGGCGAGACCGATGGCCGATTCGGTTTGATCGCGTCGATAATTAAACTGAAATATTGACATCGCGCCGACAAATTGTCGGAGGGATGTGATGAAGTGCGGCCATCATGCGCCGTGATAACGTCACAGAGATGGACGAGCCACGCCTGCGCCTGCGCCGCGCGATGCTGCGCTGTGATTGTGTTTAAGATGGCTGGAGAGAGATCTCTAGCTGATTTGGCGTGTTTTGTTTACGAATATCAATCAATAACTGCTCTGCGGCGCGATTTGTTTTACGCTGGTTTAGTTTCCTACCAGCGTGCAGCACAAACAGAGTGAGTTACAGGTAGGTATTACAGTCAATGGTTCTCTGCCCTTACATATAAGACCACAGTTTAAAACGAGACTTAATGCATTTCTATAAGCACCATCTCCAAATCCTTTTAATAAGCTTCTAATACACTCCCCAGCCTATCATTCATAGCAGTGCACGCGCAGCACGATCAGCGGCGTTGCTGTTTTTCGCAAGCAAGATATGTAATAGCAAGCAATCAGGTATGCTGTCGCTAAGGTTATCGCCATATCCCGGTTAGGCGACCTCCGTGCTAGAGTGGCGTACACACCGTTCAAGGTCTCGCTAGCTCTAAGGTTTTCGATCCCCGGTCGGTTCAATGGCGAAAACCACTTTTCTTCATTGTCTCGGGTCTGGGTGCTTGTGGTGAATTCGTTGTCTGTGATTCCATAACATAAGCGGTTACTTACTTTGGGTTCAGAGCAATGGATGTGATGCTGCCCACATATATATCTCGTGGAAGCTATCGGACCGCGCTTCTTTGCCCCTAGTCCCGCCGCGGATACCAATACCATAACCTAAGGTCCACTAAGCAGTATTCATATCAAAAGAATGCACATACATTTCCATCTGCCTGGAGTGTGCCTTCTGTTTTGTCTATAGTAGCCGCGGCACTAATGGCCCCGCGCCACAATAATTGCCCATTGATTCGGTGCACCGCGCTCCCGGCTTCCCGCTCGGCGCTAGTTAGAACGGTAGCCGCTACTGTCCCATAGAACTCACTGTGGGGCCAGATAAAGCATTTATCGATAACTTTATTACATGACAAATGAGCCTCCTCAGCTCTGGGGACGTGAATGATAATGTTAGGACCTGTGTGTGAGTATAGCACGAGAGCGTCGGCGTTCGCTCATTCAATGGACATGTTAGTGGGGTCAGCTCGCCACCGGAGACCAATTTCAATGGCGGTTATGTGACGTCACGGTAATAGTGTTCTGATCCGAATCCAATGCGGAATTCAAGATGGTGGAGCTTTTGAAGTTTCAGATTTCAGGCCCAGCATTGTGTGAAGCGGCGCGTGCACTTGCGGCCAATGGTGGCGCGCGCAGAGCTGCCGGCGCGCGATTGGTCGCCATTGTCCGGCAACCGATTGTAATCGATTTCGCGGTCAATTTGTTACGCGATCAGCGATAACGACTATCTGTGCAATTACGACGTCGCTACTTAATTGAGCTGCGCAAGCGCAGTCTACAATTCGCCCGAGAACAATGGACATCTCCCAGACTAGATTACGATTCCGTTTAGAATTTCAGATTAACTAATTTGTGTAACTAGCTGCAGCCGAGCTTCATTCGAGCTTCCAGCGCGGGCCAGCGAGGGCCAGCTCCGGTCGGGAGCTAGTCGCGGGTTCCAGCGCTCAGCGTACCTATGGCTATATCGACTGACACACGACCACAGTGAAATACAAATGATTGACTTTAAAAAAAAATATGTTTTGTAACTGAAATTTATCTCACATAGCTGTCCCCCGCGACGTTGTCCGCGTGTTTTATTTTCAAAGGTTTTTTTATTTTTGCAACATTTTTCATTTGTGCTCCGCTACTTTTGGTCGCAGCGTAATGTTATATAGCTTATAGCCTACCTCAACATTCAACACAAAAAGTTTTTTTTTTCAAATCGGACCAGTATTTCCTGAGATTAGCGCGTTCAAACAAAAAAACAAACAAACAAACTCTTCAGCTTTATATATTAGTATAGATAAGAATACGTTAACCATAATTAAATGGCATTTGAAATGGCCAATACTAATCAAATATAAGTATAGTCAAAATCAAAACTTAGTAGATTGACAGTTTCAAATTATAAACTAAAGCAACGGTGGCCGTAAAATATTATGACGTCATGTAAGTTATGTTATAAGTATAATAATTAATGAATCCGTGGAGGTGGAGCGCGGGGTGGGTTTCGCCGCGGCTCCACCGCTCCAGCCGGCAGGTACCTACCTACTCGCGTCACACGGCACGCTGGGGCCTCGTTACTGCGCATGTGTTTTTCAATCTGACAATAATAGAGGTTTAATTAAAACTGTCAGACAATCAGTGCGCGCGCGCATTGGCGCGGACGATTTAATTATCAGCGGATAACCCGCGGGTTAATGAGCTATCCTGCGATGAATGGCGCACAATGCCCGATTGATTGTGTTAGTATTGAAGCGCAGTGAGCTGTACTCGAGCATGAGATGATATACGTAAGTCGTGAATGAAACGCCTTGACGAGCTTGTCATCCAATTATAAATGTTGGTTATGAGCTATGAACCAAAGTTGCCTATGTACCTATAAGGTTTTTTTTTGAAGTGGTTTATCTATTTGCCTGAGCGCAGGCTTTGCTACACCGGACTTTTTGGAGCAACCATACTAGCTGGAGCACTATGTTATGTATAGTTAGGTACATAACAGTTTGAGAGCTTTTCAATTAACATTGATATGAGACAGACTGAGAGTTAACTTTGCGCGTCTCTCATTGCTTAAAACTTTGTATGGAAAAAACATTTTCACACTCATTAATTTTGCCCTCCACATTTAAAATTTGGTCAAGTGCTTGGTGTTGGTGACGTCACTCCAGCATTGGGCACTTCCGTCACTTTCACATAGATCAACTTTTTGTTTGTCCCGGGTGTCTTTAATGGCATAACGGGCCCGCGCACCGCCCGCGCCCCGCTCGCTCCCCGGGCAGGCTGGAGTCTCCGTGGGCGGGATCTTCTTGTCCATTTGATAACCTTATTTTACAACAGCCAGGTTGAAGCGTTGCGCCTCGAGTTAAGAGCGCAACTAATCACGTTACGGTAGCTGTCAAAATAACTCTGCTGTGAAACTGGGGTTACCTCATCAATAAGATACGACGCCATCTAGATATGATAGCTTCTTCGCTTTCTTTTTGGGTCACACACAGCTCCTTGTTGTTCGCCGAGAGTAAGTGCCGGTTGGTTCCAAATACTTATATTTCGGTAAGAGTCAGCCGTCATAAACTTGAGTTGTCCTATGTAATAGATGACTATGTGAGCTCAGTTCCTCTTCCGGTTTGTGACCGTTTTTTTGGTAGGGACATCACTACCTGCAGGCATCACTACCCTGTGCGAGTGTTGACTTGACGTTGCCAACAACTTCAGATTGCCTGTGACCGGAGCTAGTGTGGAGTGTATGTACACACAAACATGTGTGTGAGGGGTCATCGGCCGGCGTGGCGTGGCTTATTAGTTTGCTACATTTGCACAGTTTGGCGTGTGATTGTGTCGGAATTAAGCGGGCAGTGCGCATGCGTAACGGTCTACCACTATCTCTAGGGCTGTGACGGTTGTTGCCATCAACCAAGCCTGATGTTCCTTTCAATGTTTCCCCAGGAACATGATTAAATATGTTAATTACAATATTGTTTCGTTATCAGATTTTACTAAAGAATGTTATTCTAAGCGATACAAATATTAATTAAGAGAGTACTTAAAGCAATAAAATAGTTTTCCTAGCTTAGTAATAAAGTATGTTAAAACTTGTCAGAAATCTGAAATTGCCATCACGCAAGCGACCAAGCTTGGTGATCAATGCTCGTGCCGTACACGAGAAGAGGAGAAGAGGGCTGTGCCCAGCAGTGGGCCATTTACAAGCTGGTATTATTATTACAGGATATCGTGGAAAAGCGTAAGTCTCCGCCCCTGGCCTCTGAGCACGGCTAGGCTTGCAGCCGAGCTCCGGCTCCGGCGCGCGCCGTGCCGCGGGTAGCAGCCCTCGCCCGCTGAGCTAATGTCCAATTTACTTCGTGAACACTTCCTGCCGCAAATAAATTAAGCCGCAAATAACTTGTTCTTGTTGTATGTATGTATGTGTAACTGTAATCCGATCTGCGCAGGTCCTTGCGTGGGAATGAGAGGGAGAGGGGTAATAGTTACATTCACATAGATGAAGAAACTTCTATTTAAATAGAGTAATTGTTGTGATCTAGACGACCAGGAATAACCTCATAGTTATCACTAACTATTTACGAATGATTGTCGGCGTAGAACAGAGCAGGGAGGTGAACCGAGCGGAGATGCGCGCGCGGGAGAAAGTGCGCCGTTTGATGTGTAATTGGGCGCAGTTACCACACCACATCGCCTCCGTCATGGCCGCGACACGAGCGACCAGCGTGCAGCGCCCGACACATTCAGTCTCCGTCATTCATAAACCTATTTATAAGACTTTTTATGACATCTCTTCAAGTGAATAAAAATTAAGAAAGCCTCTATGAGACCTGCCGAGGCCGCGCAGAGATTGCGTAAGCGATCCCGCGGCAGTAAAAAAAAGGCACTTTTTAAACCTTAAATTAATGAACCAGCCCCCCTAGACAAGTGGCATTTCGAGAAGCGTTTACGATGATAGAAATCGCTTCAATGACATTAAATGTATAGAAATGACATTTTGTTTCGATATGTCACGTGACTTGGACTTGTCACTTCCATACATTTGAGCGATTCGATCAACGTTATCGCTTGTTGCATTGTCACTTGTCTAGAGGCCCTGGTTGCAAGTAATAAGTACAAACATCTTGTTTAACAAAACTAGAACTGAATGTTCGGTAGACAGCTTTTCTTTCTCTTGCAGTCTCAAAGAATTCTGATGTTAATAGAATAAAAACAATAATGTCCACGGCCAGCCACGCTCCCGCGGCTGCGCGTGCCGGGTGCCGGGGCCACGCAGCGCGCGGGTCGCGGCGTGCGCTCGTCTGAACACTATATAATTGTCGCGCGCTCCCGACCGTCATCGACGCTCTCTATATTTTAATTGCGCTTAAACTACCGTAACTTAAAACACGCCTTCGAGAAAAGTATGTTGAGGCGAGTTGTCTGCCTCATCTGGTGTGTGGGACAGGCAAGCTGCTAATGTGCGGTCGGTGCTAATGGTGCTGTTTGTGTAACAATTCCGGCTCATTTTGGGCCATTACATGTGGGTACAGTCTTCAGACACAAGGGCGGTGCATCGGTGACACGCGTCGAGATGTGTAAGTCTTGTGTGCTGTAAATTATATAATTATAACATCGGTAACATGTCATTGGTAGTGAGTTATAAATAATTTATTATGGTGCAGTAAGTACTTCTAGGTTTAGACTCTGCCATACTGCTACTTATACTTTGTGAATTAAATTCAGTAAAGGTTAAGTTTAATTATAAAAAATGTTTGGTGCCTCTACTCCCGGCACACCTACACGCCGCTCCCGGCAGCTCCGCGCGATAGCGGCCGCAGCGCGGTGTTTACAACCCGCCGCGCATGCGCTGTGAGGTAACTACAGGGTCACTGCGCATGTTAATTCAAAAGCCCTGAAATAAATTGTAGCTCGGCGCGCTTAAAAACAACAAATCGAGTGCATTTGTTGTTGTGCTGTGTCTTGTATAATAAGAGTCGTTTGAACTATGCGAAGCCAAACAGATTGATCCTGTTAAACAAAAAAAAATAACTACAATAGGGCAAGGTAAGGTTTGTTGGTTGATTATTGGAAGAACATGACATGAAATTTAAACCATCATAGACAATTAGACACCCTTGTGGTTCATTATTTAAATAGCCTAAATGAAAACTACAGTTATTTAAATTTAGAACCTGCTAAGCAGTTGCTAAAACTTGTCGAGATCTTATAAACAAGTCAAGAGATCTTATAATGGCATTGATACACTAGCAGCATTGAATAGTTGCTTCCGTTTGATTCCCGCGCACGCATTGACATCATCCACAATCCGCAGCACCGCCATCCATCACAACACAACATAGACACTTTGACATGAATATCTAAGCCCTGCAGGGTTACTACCAAAACTGGTTTGGTTCTGTTTTTGATTTTGATTCGAACTTGGTTCGGTTCACGATTCGATCCTGAAATGGTACTCTCAAACCAAACCAAATCGAAAACCAAGATCGAGTTACGATCGAGTGTTATCAGCGTCGTTAGCTGTATCCGGTTGAATACGTCATCATAAAATTTAAAAACTCTATGATTCATTCGGTCTTTTCGCTAGAAAATTATTAATTTCTAACGTTTTCTGACAAGTAAAGTATTTATTGAACTCAAAATATTATTAATATTTTATTCATCAAGATTTATTAATAAATATATATCGAAATAATTATATTTAACTTTGCACAAAAGACACAATATAAAATGTTAAAAAATATCAAGTGTTTGTCTATTATGTTTGACAAGAGGGCGTCAAATTTAACAGTTATGTCACAGCATATAAATAAAAACACACCGTACAAATAAAAATCTTCCGTTTACGTGTGTAAGTACAAAAGGATTTTCTAAAATCCTACCTATAAGGGGGTGAAAAACGGAAACAAAGTTTGTATGGGACAACGTGATTCCTTGGTCCAATCTAATCTCTTCGAATGAATCTATGATCTTCGAATTGTGCATAAACAAAGACGTGTTTCGTATTTTATTGAAGAGAGATACATATGTTTATAGTTGATTGCTGACTGTTCAAACTGCCGGAGAAAACTCTTTCTGATAAGAGCTATCAAAGATAGTACTCGCTGGGCGATCAAAACACTTGAAGCTTCTCCAAGAAGCATTCGATATAGCTAGCAGTAGCAATACAAAACACAACCGCCGTATACTACGTCCTCGCCGGTGATGTCCTTTCTGTATTTGCTTTATTAAGATTGTTAGCAACGCACTAAGTCGAGGTCCGAATCCCACAGGGGGTGCCCTTAGTGAACGTTGCTGACGTATTTGATTAAGACTGAAATACATTTCTAATGTAATCTAAATCTTGTCTATTGATGAAGAATTATGTACCTACATGATTTTATTGCATGTTATTATTGTTATTCAAATTATAAGTAGATAATTTTAATAACAATAACAGTAAGCTTCATTTTGTCTGTTTAAAAAAACTTATGTTCCTAGTTATTAATAATAACACTTTTGTTATGTTGAATTATTATTTTTTTGTCTATTGATGTGCCTTTATAATTTTAATATATGTTTAATAAATGAAAATTGAAAAATCCCATAAACTTGTTTATTTACAATAGTACACAGAAATGGTAGAAAAAAAGGATGTGGGTGGTTCCGGGCTGAAACTACCACTATTTTATTGCCGTCTGCTGCTTTGTTGCCACAAAGTTTGTGCAAGGGCACGACGTGCCGTTTGCCCCTGTCTTAACTCTTCAGATGGTGGCTGCTTGACGACATCTATATTGTACGACTCCCTCAAATTATTCGTTCTTTCCGCGTCATCGGGCACAGTGCAGTTACTCCTATTACACAAATTATGCAGCACGCAACAGTTAAAAACATTAAATAGCTCTTTAGATAGCCAAAAATTTATTCGGAAAGTATCGCCACGTGAGTTATAACGACTCATCCTACGCAAGTTTTTAAGAACTCTCTTGTCCGCACGATTTGCTTCCTCTAGCACATTAAAAAACGACGCAAGACGAGCCATAATTGTAGCGAAAAAGATAAATACTTGAAACAATGAGCACACTCGATCGTCAGAAATAAGCTTGTTTGGTATCGAGAAATTTGACAGTGATTTGACGGTTATTTTCGATCGTGCGACTCGATCCACAGTTTTCGATGGTCTCAAAAGTAGTCCTTTTTCGATCGTAACGGATTTCTCGATTTAGGTTAGTTCCAACTCGTACCACTGCTCGATTTAGCGCTGGTGTTGGGTTTAAGAGTACCAAGTCGATCTCAACTCGATTGAAACAGAACTCGATGCAGTCGGTAGTAAGCCTGCTGTTGTCAGATTGGGATAAGTCTATGCATGGAATACAGCCGATACTACCTGAGACCCCGCCCGCGCGGGGGGAAAAAAAACGGTTCGAGATGAATGCACGCTGCCGGACTCCGACACTGTTGGAACAAAAAATGGTGAATGTTTTACCGGTTAGTTGATGTCATTAACAAGACGACTTAGCAACCCTTTGACAGGGTAATCCTTGAACGGCTACACTCTACACTTGAGGGAGCCATCCGCTTTGAGAGCAGCTCGGGCGCGTCAGATAAGAGCACCAGCATGGCCCATTACCGGCCTCCTACGCTACGTACACAGGGCGAGCGGCGCACACAACACACTCCCATTACTTCACAAAAACAACGACACGTCTGATGCAAAGCTTTTAAGATAGTGATCGGTAAGCTGCGCGCGCAACGCTCCATACATTAGTACTGCACACAGTGCCACGAGTGTTACGGAGCGTTCAGCAAGACATGTGTGCCCGCGTAGCGCGACCAGCTCCCGTGGTGCGATGTCTCCGAGAGAAATCCTCGCTGGATGGTGCTTCTGACGAGCACCAGGCAGCGTGCACCTCATGTCACACGGACCGGCCGCAGCCATTTGTGTAATATTGATCGTACAAACAACTCTAACTGTTACTATTCGTCCACTTACTTCCACTGAGTATGATTTTTCAATCGAGTCAGTCAAAGCAGATTGATTGATTGATGTTGAACTGAACTTGTATAAGCTATAATCCAACGTTTTAGTTAAGCTAACTATGCTGAGATCTACAAACGTTAAGTAGGTATATAAGTACTCAGTACACATGGCAGGTTTAATAACTTTGTACATAAAGCTACGCTTTCTAAATCTTGTTTGAAACATCTCTCCATGGAGACCGTAATATTATGTATAAACTGGAGTAATTCCATACAAACCGGGTACCGGGTACAAGTTTATATTTATTGCCGCTAATCGTTTCAAACATGGACTATTTGAGCACTCGTCATAAAATAGAAAGTTAACATTTGCTGTGTTTAGCATCAACATCAACAACACAATTATTATAATTCGGAGCAAAAAATAAAGTGAATTCAAACTCTTGGGTGAGACAAAGTGTGGAAAGTTTGAAAAATTGTAGCGATAAAGAAATATTAAACAATTTGCATTTTTATTTCGGAGCTGGGTGACGTTTCAAAATTATTTAATATGTATAGGATTAACAACATTTTGACTGACCTGTGGGTCTAGTGGTTAGTGACCCTGACTGCTAAATCGGAGGTCGTGGTTTCGATTCCCCCACAGGACAAGTCTTTGTGTGATGAGCGTGATCATTTGTTCTGTGTCTGGGTGTTATTTAGCTAGGTATAATACCTATGTATGTACTTAAAGACATATATCATCATCACCATCATCATACCAGCCTATTAATGTCCCACTGCTGGGCACAAGCCTCTTCTTATATAGAGATGGAACGAGCATTGATCACCACCAAAGAAATATATAAGTATGTTATTAGATGTCTGGTTACCATAGTACACGCTTTGTCTAGTTTGGGATTAGATGGCCGTGTGTGAGTTGTCCCGAGGTATTATTGTATACCACACGTCCCGCCACACGTATAGGTACCTACAATACGTGTGGCGGCGTGATGGCTGTAGGACTTGTAGGACCAACATATTAGGCTGTGTGACAGTCATAGGTTTAATGATTTGCAAGACTGAGGTGGCGACGGGTTATTTAATGTGCAATATTGTCTACCGATGCGGTAGGTTTTCGGCAAACATAAAATGTGACTTAAAAAAAAGGCTTAATCCCTATACAATATAAATAAATAAATAACAGTAAAACAGAATACCATCATCAGTGAGAGAAAGTATCAATTCGAAATCGTCATATCGTTCTATATATATATAACTAGACCACTGACAACATGACGTAGTATTCATATTGTTCAATCTAAGCAGGCAGCCAGAGAGTAGTGCTGTGAGTGACGTCACGGCGCTCGCAGCTGCCGCGGGACAATTTACCGGCACATACCATCAATCACCCGCTCACGAGCGAATGATCGCCGTTTGATTCCCGGGCAGTGATTGCTTCGGACATTACACTCGCATAGAAGCGCGACCTCATGTCCCGGGCGGGCCATGGTACCAGCTATTGTGCTTGATTGGGAACTACTCGTACTGATATCGTTGTAATAGCCAAGTGTGACGTAACGGATGATAAACAGTGGACCACAAAAAAAAACAGCTTAGTACTAGAGCTAGCTACCTATAATATCAAATTGATTTATAGCAAAATCGGTGCACAGCGATGACTGATCCGTAAATATGAAACCGGAGCATGACGGATTTGTTCGGTATAGATCTCATGTAGATCGGCACTGTTTGATTTCGAGTAGTTTAGGTTTGTAAGGCGAGAGCACGTCGCCGTGACTTTCATTATTGCGGTGTTTTGCTCGAGCTCCATATTTGGGGAGAAACTTCATCACGCTTGTGCCTAAACCTACTCCTCATCGCAGATGAGTGACGTCGCGCATGCGCTGGACAAATGAAAATGCCTCGTGTCGGCTGACACACCAACATCTGTTCTTAGTGTTCTTATAACGCGGTTGGGACATCGTGTAAGATCGTCATTGGTCTGGCTAAACTTTCGACATTCACCATTATCACATAAATAACGTGTGTTATTTCCAAAGCACCGGCAGGGCGGGGGCGCGCCGCGTCAGACGAGGAAGTCGTAAACCTTGCTTACTGCGCACGAGATTGATTTGTGAAAGCGTTTGATGCCCCCGGGACACGTCAGCGCAGTGACGTTAAGCTCGGCCGTGCCCTCGTGCTCGACACACACTTAATTTATCGTGCAGTACAGCTCGTAATCACAGACCACAGCAGTCATTATTAAAATACTAGACGTCACTGCGCTATGTGATAATGGCTGCGTGTGGCACGCGTGTGACCACGTGAAGGGTGAGCAGGTAATAATTTACATATATCATTTTAAACGGGAGGAGATCTCACTAAAGCCTCAATGATAGCAATTAGACGCACTGCCTCCGGCTTAAAGAGGTATAAGTTAGCACAAATCAGTATCTAAGCTCATTTAGAAAATTTCAGCCAGCTGAGGCCCGCAAGGATGCTCTATTCATTTCTCAGGATTACGAAGGCAAAGTCAAAGCGACTGCAGGAAGAGAAACATTCGACACCAGACGTTGACGAGCTTTTATGATGATTTACAATAATAAGATGAGTGTCCGCACTCCGCAGTGAGCGAGTGCGCATGCAGGCGGGAGCGGGCGCGGGAGCGGGGGCGGCGCGACTCATGGTGGCACACGTGAAGCGGCGCGCGGCGGTCACCGCACGGTAATACGTACAATCATTAGTATTTAACGAATCAGTGCCTCAAACCTTATCGGGGAAGGGGTGCGTGATCCGAACACAAAGTATGTTTTCAATACAGATAGATATACTTACTACTAAAGGTTACGTACAAAACCCTCACAACTAACCAATTAGATACATAAACAGCTCGAACATAAAATTACAACAATTATAGAAATAATATCTCAAGCTGTATTGATATTATCTAAAATCGATCTGTCGATCAGGCGGCGGCGGCGGCGGGCGGAGGCGCGGGCGAGGGCGCGGGCGGCGGTCGGCGGGCGGCTCGGATGCACTTAACTCATTCTTTTATTTGTTTCCAAACAACTATTAGACACAACCTTCCATTAATTAGTGTAGTACATCAATCATGTGATGCCATTTGCCAGTTAAATGCAAAAGGCTGGCTTTGTAATGTACCTGTATTATTCGTATTTGTAAAAGTTAATTATTTCAAAACTAAAACAAAATATATTGTCTCGAAAAGGAGATTTCAAAACTAGAGTCACGTTAACTAGCTTGATCTTCTTACGTCAGGGTGAGTTTCAACAAGTCGCTTATTTCTGTGATTTCCGTGGAGTTTTTTAAGATTGTTTTTTTTTTAACTTTGAACTATAGGTTATTTTATTTTATTACTCTTCTTGATATTATGTAAGGGCTTAAAGCCATCAAAGTATTTCAATTACTTATGAGAAGTACATGTTAAAAAACAGACAACCAAATGAAATAAGTGAAAACCGAAATGAAAGAACATTACTGCAATGCAAGAACGCACCATACCTAGCTGGCCTCGATTTACACCGAAGTGGAACATTAATGATCCGAAATGAGAAAACAATAAACCGAAATAATGACATTAATTAGCATTAGCATGCAGCTTTTTTTGTACTGTATGTTGTTTGTGTGTGTCTGCTAAATGGATAATAATTTTGCGTTGGCATTAGAATTGAAATTCATTCCATCCAGATTTACGTCAAAAGTGTGGTATTGGTACTTCTGGACTTGGAAAAAGGAAGAAAAAAAAAACAATAGCTCCCTACTTAAAACATCAAAAAAGCAAAAAAATAACTGGGTAATTGGGTCTGTTTAAAGACGGTGCCAACCCAATTACATTTAAGTCGTTTCCAAGCCCATGTGTAGGTATTCCGAATCCAATGCGGCACCGACTTAACAAGATCAATAGACAACTTAACAATTGAGTAAATAAGCTATATATTATAATGCAGTTTATTTTTCCTTTTTTATTTTGGTTTTAGTATCCCGTTTTTGTTTATAGGTAATGTTTTTTTAAGTCGGTTTAAGTTTTTTTTAAGTTATTTTTTAGGTAATCATAATTTGGTCTCCTTTAACACTTTTATACTTGACGCCGGCTATCTCTTAGACATTTTAAGCTATTAGACATTCAACGAAAGTTTAGTGATATAACACTAATACCTAGTAAATAATATAAGTTCGTATGAAACTAGTTATCATTCAAATAATGTTTTGTATTAGGATTAATTATTGTTTATGTCTTGTTAAACTAACATGTTAAGTAATGCATGTATCTTAACGGACTAACAATTGGACTTTGCGCCACAGTTACGTACTTTTGTTCAGCTTAAAAGTACCTATCAAACGATGTATCACACGTAGCTATTGGAGGGTGGCCCCCGAGTTCATACAAGTGATGGTGCCTTACTTTAACAAAATATTTATGAACGGATTCTGTCGCGGCTTACTACCCACAAGCGAGCCGCCCCGGCTTCGCACAGGTATACAAAACATTCATGAATTATACACAAAAACATTCCTCTTGAATCACTCGATCTGTTGCTGAAAACTGCATTAAAATCCGTTGAATAGGTTCAAAAGTCTAAGCGTAGGTACAGACAGCAGAAACGACTTTGTTTTAGATTATGATGTAGCGATGTAATTATTTCCCGACGTTTTGACGCCTAGCAGTCGCTTTGAGACCAGCGCGAATGCTAACGCGGTTTTTCATAAGTTTTTTCTTCTTCTTGTTTTACTAGATAGAATTAAGTTCACAAATTCCTTTATTTACTATAATTTTTACCATTTTTAAGTTAAGTTATACTTAGTAATACACTCAACATTCATACTTACTTCAGATATAATAATGGGAATTGAATAAGTTAAACGTGCGAAGCCTGTTAGCAGGCTTAGGCGCGAGGCCGACGTTACCGCGTTGTTGTAAAACAAATAGTGAACTGTTAATATCTGGAATTTCCATAAAACAACAGGTATTTGAATACAATGTCAACATTATTGTGCATCCATAATGCATACCGTGCGTCCTGCACCTGCACCCGCGCCGATAGCGGCTGATAGCGCGCATTATGCCGCACGCCGGCCACGCCGCACCGCACCGCGCCGCGCCGCGCGCTGATACCGCGAAGCTGATTGTTTACATCCACGATGAGACGACGGTACTTTGTTTGTGATGCATTGAACAAAAAAAAATTATAATAGCAAAACACGACAGCCTCTTTCACCATCACTCTTTAATTTTGAACCATTTGATATGTTTAACGTAACTCACTCAACCAGTAAATAGTAACTTTAAGGATTGCGAAAATATACTCATGACTAGACATCTATATATATAAAAATGAAACCCGTTTTCCTTGGTCACGGCATCACGCGTGAATGGCTGGACCGATTTCACTAATTCTTTTTTTGTTGTATTTGTTATTATTAGGAGAAGGTTCTTACGGAAAAAAATATTAAGAAAATCTCTCAGAAATATTGAAAAATATACATTTAATTTTGCATATTTAAAAAAAACGCGCGTAACGAATGTCAATGTCATTCACAGCCATAGACTATATTGAAAGAGCATTGTTTGTTCGGAAACGTGGTTACTTCATTAAATTCGAGCATCATTTGTTCGGAAACGTGGTTACTTAATAAATTCTAATTAATTTTTGAAAATAACTCGCCACGGAATAGTTATGTATAGATAAATCAAAATAAAGTAGTGCATCATTGCTACGCTAAGGCGGTACGAAGTTCGCCGGGTCAGCTAGTTACATAATAAATCACAAACGAGACCTTCTTTTCAATAAGATTTTGTTATAGACTAAGCTCCATGTAAGTTTGACGTTAGATCTATGTATAGAGGTAAGTGACATCACTCGTTAGACACATCAACTGTGATGGCGAGCATGAGTTCCCGGGTTCTACTTGATCCCGTGTAGGGCCAAAAATAGTTACTGGGTTTTTGTGTTAAGAAATACTCAGTAGAGTTTGGCGGTGTTTGCGCCCATGCCTCGGCAAGCATGTAAATCCATTCGCTCCCACTGACACGCATTGATCGTCGACAGCACCGAGTACAGTACTATACTAGAGAGCTGACAGTCAGTAAAACGTTGCAATTCTGACAACCAATCATTTTCTTTTTTTCAATTACGTATCTCCGCTTAGTTAGGTGCAAATTGGTGCGAAAGTTAAGTCTTGGCGAAAAGTATATTATTCTTCCATCCTTCCTTCTCGATTAACAATATATCTTTGATGATATAAAAGTCTACCTTAATGTTACTTTAATACTTAAAGCCCATCAATATGACACTGTCAATTGTTTTGTATTTGTCCCTGTTTCATCTTTTGTCGCTGTAACATAAAGTAACTCCACCGTCCGGCGCGACACCGTCGCCGCGCCGCGCCGCGCCGCGCTGCGTCTCGTGAGTCGTGGCAAAAACACGACTACCGCCATTCGCATCGGCGCGCCTCCGTTGTGAGCTTCTTGCAGCTGCACACCCTACTAGAAACATTGCTTATAAAAATGTTTCGCACATCTGCGACCGTTACATTTCATATTACATAAGTGTAGACAAAAAGCTCAAAAGACGTCCCGTGGTCCAGGCGCAGCTTCCGTTATCTCTGAGCCTACAGATCACTCACCGTACACCGATGACGTGGTCAGCAGCTGCAGTGCGGGAACGATTCTACTTCAAGCGCAATGTACTAGTGTTGGCGCTCTCGCTTGCTTGCCTCTATGATTCTATATCAAGCATATTTAAAGATTACAAACATGCCAATGAGACTAAAGACATTATTTGTATTTAATTATAAAGATAAGTGGCTTGTCTGTGAGTATTAATTAAAACTCTATTGCCCTATTATTATCACGGTGCGTTACTTGAGAACTGTACAACCGTTTTTTTTATTATTATAGAAGAGTTGATACATTATCAAAATTATAAGTTATATCTCGACATATACCTATCTAATTTACAGATATTGTTAACATAACATGACCTACATCGGTAGTTGTTACATATGCATATATTTTTGTATCGAAATCCGTTTGGCGAATCCAGGATTGAGAGTTATCGGCGGCATAGTAAAAATAGGAGAAGTAATGAACGAGGACCACGTTCGTTTTACATGCACTGGTGCGGTATTAACTTCCACGTGGAGTTCAACAGTCACCTATTGTTGTGACCACAAACAATTTCCGAATATCATACAATTTTCTCCAAAAAATAACGCTTTGACTGAAACCATGAGTAAATAAGCGCAAATGCAACTGCTTCACATCAGTGTAAGTGCAGTCGTCAGCTCCAGCTAGCGATAAATAACTATAAGTTTAGCTTATTTAAGTATGGTTGTATTAGCTGAAATAACATATACCCATGCGCATTCTGTTTTGGTGCCTGCACAACATTTTCGGTAATTTTCTTGTAGGTATTTGTTCAACACAAGCGGACATTAGATTGGTCAACAAATCAAACTTGCAAAACTTATTGTGGAAATAACTAATAAGTTGAAATCAAAGCTCCATCGACGTGATGACAAACAAACGCGTTTCCGTATGAGTGTGTGTGTGGCGGCGACAGCAGCACTGAGCATCCGTGTGAAAACTATGGACTCGTCGCCCCATACATAATGCATGCAGGTGCGCGGGCGCAGGCCGATCGCAACATATCTCAGATCATAACCGATGAACTTTAGGTGTAATCTTAGATCAACAAGATTCCTGTAATATTACTTAAACAACCATCTTAGAACTGGAACAAGCAGTGTGTTTATATAGTTTTAACCACCTTGTAACATGAACAGCACAGGAGTGGAGCCCCAGGGCCCGCGGGACACCGTGTGACAAACACTTGCGGCGCATGCGCGCGCATACATCAGCTGCCTTAATTGAATAACGGAGTATTTATGCGCCGAGAGTTGCGCGCACCTCGCATGCAGGTACACTCGCAACTAGCCGATATTACCGTTTATATTGCCATTTTCATGGTACACTCACAATGCGAGTTTTAAACGGATATAAATATTTTATGTGGCGAGATACGACCTGTATAAGTGAATAGTTGCGCATCTATTTAATGCGAAGTCGTAAATGCGCTGGTTATATTTGGTTGCTATTCATGACATGCAGCGCTAACGACATCTGCCGCAACCCCGCCCCGTGCCGCTCCCGCTCCGCGCCGCACCGGCCCCGTGCCGGTCCCGCTCCGCGCCGCTCCCGCTCCGCGCGGCTCCCGCTCCACCAAGCTAATGGTATACAAACGCAATAGGATTCTTCAGTCAACAATGGACCCTTAGTGACTGACAAGTATTTATAACATATGACCATAAATACATCGTAAAGATTTTCGTATTGTAGAGGTACAAGTGTTTTTAACGACAACAACTACATGTTTTGATTAAAATCAGCTTGTATTGTGAGATAACACGCCGTGTTTGTATCGTGAGAGAGACCACCGCCGACAGTGGCTGCACAGTGTTGCAGGGCGCGATGCGAGCGGCGCTTGACGTTTCAATCAGCGCTACGACGCGGCGGCGGAGCATTAGCGCGCTCTCGAGAGCTCGCGGCGACTGCGTCGAGCAGGGCTGCACCCGACGGCGTCAGGAGACATTTTACTAGAAAAAGAGTGTAAATTATCGAAAATAAAATGTTCATGTTGAAATGAAATCAATAGATACTTAAAATCACGAAGAAATGTAAATTGCGTCATAATTGAATAACGTACATAAGCTCAAAAAACTACCAGGTACTTAGGTTTTGTTAGTTAACTTTAATCATACGAATCATAATTTACCACAAAGTCTCTATACAGCTTATCATAATAAAAAAACTGCTTTAATTAGTTCTGTTTTTTTTTGCTTATATTTTTATTTACACTAAGAAGTCATATTATTGAATAATGATAAATGCTTAATGAACAGACTGGTCACATGGCGTGCGTGATCTATAGAAGTTTTTTCTGTGATATTGTTGATGACATGCGAAGAAAAAAAACATCAGACCATCCTCTATTGCCATAAAGGCTTATCACAACTGTATTTGGCTAAGCATAGCCTCTCCTAACTTAGGTGTATAACCTCTTTAAAGCTGTTGTCAGGTGAATATCTCGTGGTGTAGTGTGCATGTTGGTGCGGCCTCAAGTTATGCACAATTATAACGACATCGATAGCGCGCACGGCGAGCGGCGCAAGCGCAAGGATTTACATAGCGCGGTGTGGCGTAATCGCGTAACGCAGGACAACGCTTGTATCGAGCTACTAACATTCCAGTATTCGGCTACCGTATTTATATCCACAATAATATTATTTTACTTTAAAATAGTATTAGTCAAGAAATATACTAACGATCTCAAATGATCAGACAACCCTGCGCCCGCGCACCAAACGTTTAAAAATCGAATTATCGTTAACGGGGCAGACAGAGCCAGTGGGCAGCACTTGACTGCCGTCCACACAAGGCACAGCACTCGAGCGCACGGCGCTGCTGGAGAGGCCGAGAGAGGCCAACAAGAGGCGACAAGAGGGCTCAACACTGTCGTAACGTGTTTACACTAAACACCGCTGGTCCGAGTTGCGAGCGGCGGTCAAAACAAATCTGTATGAGAGCCGATTGAATGTTTCTTACGTAATATAAACAGCACCTGACTCCAATGCGAACGCTAGGTACCGCAGGGAGAACCGGCTGGTACACTTGGCCCGTGAGATGATACTGATAGCATTCTCTTTCACTGAGAGACCACTATTTATTTTTTCTTGAAAGTTTTACAAAATCAGTCCGGTGGTTTCCTAGATTAGCCGGGACTAAAACACAGACAAATAATATTTTGTTTATAGGGAACGTATACTTATTAATATAATTTCGCCGTAAGTCCCAGTGCTGGGTAAAGGCCTTTTCACAAATAAAGGAAGGAACATATATTATAATCACTACGCTTGCTCAATTCATGCATTTGGCATTTACCAGGTCTTACAGCAACAGACCTACCTATAACGTTGGCACCACGCTGTTACCGGAAGCAGCCAGACAGACGTATTAATTGAAGCGTCTATTAGCAATAAAGTAAAGTCGTGCGCCTGCGCAGCCATCAACGAACACACTACTATTTATTATTAAGCGAAGGTTTAATCACAGAACGGAAATGCAATCTGTGGCAATCGATGCACAAACCGTCTGGAGATTAAAGAAGGCCCGCGATCCAATACAACAGTGTTCACTTACATTTGTTAAATCATTAGTTTGTGACAGTTGAGCCGTGGCTCTGTGTGTGAACAGTTGATCACTGTGATGATGTGCGGCAGGTATTCATTGATTACGTCTTCTGCCAGAATGTTTCGAGGTTCAGCACCGGCAATAACCTTCCAATACAACTACAGCTAAGATCATGATGCAAGTCCATTGTCCATAGTCTTCACACCGACGAATTAGTAGTGGGTATCCGTCTCCTCCGCCTCATTGCTCTCATTATGCCTGCATGCATATCAATATAGTCTCTATGTTCGATGGCCTCGCCACAGGAGAGGATGGTATATTTTGTTCTAACCCTTCTTCACTTTTCCTGTTATGGGTACTACTACTACTTTCACGTTATGGGTATGACAACACATAAATAATGGCTATCCCCACAGCGCTAATATCGGCTGAGTACTACTGCAGCAGTACATACGACTAGTAACATTCGTTATCATGCACAAAACACTCAATAAGATATTGCAGAAGGACAACTCCAAGACACGACGAACACACTAGACGCTATAAAAAAACTAATGATGTCGGCCTGACTTTTCGGAAGGTAAATGATAAATTAACAATGAGTCAATTTAAACACAATGCTTAACATTATACTTCTTGAAATGCTCTGTACAGGTAAAATTAATCTTACATAAATAAACAGTTTCTATTTGATACGCGTCAAGTTAAGTATCAGTTAACATGTATAGTATTGTTCGTACTGGCCCTTCTGGAGGCTCGCGGGCGCGCACTTGAGGGCGTCCGTGACGGTCGCTATTAACGCCTCAATTAACCGACGTCGCGGAGGAGAGTTATGCGCTCTCCGCTTGATTTATTCGTACATGCAAATGTTCTGCGTCGATACACTATCTACATCGATTAAATTATGCAGTCAGATTGTTAGTGCGCTACAGTTGCTGCCGACTGATTTTTGTTTCATTAATGAAGCCCGAGGATTGTCTGGGAATGTACAAAAACCTTTTCCGTGCACACACGAATCTGAATAAGCGGCGGTAGTGCCGGCGGAGGTTCCTGCTCGCTCGAGACGTACTGCAGCCACCGAACTGCCTTCCGACAGATCACTTCGTGGAGGAAGCCTGCTATAATCTATTCTGGTGTCTTTTATTCTGATTCATATTTACAACTAGATAGGTAGTTCTTTATTATAAATATAATATTTTGTGTTCCTGGTTTGACCTAATCAATAGAGTTCAATTAAATTTTAGAAGAATTGCTACAAATTGTTACCAAGGTTGTATCTTGGTAACAATTGAAGAGTATATTTAAGAGTTGCGAGCATCGGTGCGGCCGGCTATACTAGTTGTTGCACTTTAATTATAGAGCCAAGCCATAGCCGCGCCCGTATAGACAGCGAGGCTATTCGTCAAAGTTCATTGCGAGTCATCTAATAGGCGTTTAGCGTTTTATGAGGTTCACAGGCGTGCGCATGCGCCATGCCTGCGCTGCAAGTCATAACAAAGAAAGACGACCGCCGTAAAGCCGCAGGGCCCGCAGGTCGCAGTAATTAAATGGGTGCGGTGCCGTAAAACTAAACATTCAATTAACGTGAACTGACAAATTTACCACATAATGGTTGTTTCAGTGCTTAGAGGACGAGCCAGCGCGGACGCACGCGGCGTGCACGCGCGGCGCGCAGTGCGGGCCTTGTGGGGCGCTCGTCGCCGGGAGAAGCACACGCCACAACTTAAACATCGCGTTAGTTACACATTACCTCCTTTTTCCCTGTACCAGCAAATTGATTACGCCTAGCAAGTGGTAAAATAAACTCTTGAATTAAAAAGGACTAGGAATACTTGACCAACTTATAACTAACAATCCGGTTAAGTGTCTGTGGCCCGACAAACACTGAACTGGATTTTTTTGATTAAAATTAATAACAAATGGTTATCCGGATGCTGCGTAAGGCTTTACAAGGAGACTCTGACTTCTGTATTTTTCCGTTGTCTAACGTAATGCGGGTTATTAAACAAAGCTGTTCAAGTTCAAACGGCGAAGATAACCGTCCGAAAGTGAAAGCTGCTATTAATTGGTGGGTAAGTGCGCAGGAGCGGCCATTGTTGGTGGTAGTGTTGTGCCGCGGCGCCGACACTAGTCACTGCTACGATAGTATACCATAGATAGCGCTTGGTACACTGTTGCTTTGTCAGTAACAGGTTGTCCGCACTCGTTTAATTATGTAAACATTCCAGCAGTCGGACAGCAGACACCAGACATAAATTACAAAACGTACATAAAATTAATAATTGTGCTAATTGTTGCGCACTAACTGGCTCTAAACATGAATAATGTATATATATAAAGTTAAATTAGTTATATAAAGTTATATTTAAAGTTAAGTTAAATGTGTGTGTAACGTAAATAAAAAAAACTAAATTACAGCGTCCAATGGGTAAACTTTTTACTTCAAAGCATAACAAACAAAATCAAATCCAATCAATTTATTTTCTGAAATGTGGGTTCTAGTAGGTGTTATTTCAATAAATTAAGACTCAGCCCATTTACTCCGGACTCATTAAAAAACTCCGAAATCGTTTAAAACCATCTAATTTAATTGCGAGGTAAAAACCTAAATACATTTTAAACTATTATTTCAAGCAAGTCCCCAAATTGCGGAGAATTTGAGTAATGTGACATTATGACAGACGGATGCCACCATCATTATTGGCATCCATCAGCAGTGGCCGACATTCAGGTAACGTAAGTATCCCGGCTGGCTTAACTAATGTCTACTGCAGTACTGCGTCATGTAAAGGTCGCCGACTGTCGCGCACGCTGCAGCTCGAGATGTATCACAGCCAGTCGCGATCAGATAGTGGTCGATGTGTATCGCTGATCCGCTTCGTTATCGATGGACATTTCGCAACACGTTGTTTATGTCCCCGACTCTCTATTAATATGTTCAAACATTTAGCATTGTGCCATTATCCAAATGTCATCTATGAATTAATATTTTGGTTATGTTGTTCAATAACGTCCTTATATTTTATCTTTTTATGATTATGCAAATGATCGATGTTATCTTAATTTGTTCGACCATATTAATAATAATTATCATAACGTTATCTGAGATGTCAATCCTTATCAGTAATACCTTGGCCAACATCCTGTGACCTCGTGACATTTGCGTTTTTAGCTAATTTGACGAGGTCTTTCGATTTCTAATTATACAGATGCGAATCTATCATCTTCATACATGTACACAAATGGAATATGTCGAGATAATGCGATGTGTGTGTCGCTCCTCACTAGAGTGGTCCGGTCACGCTACCGCCGCGCTGCGCTGCGCGCTCCGGCACGGCGGCGGCGCCGCGGCCGGTGCGCATGCGCGTAATAACATAATTGCGGGCTATCGACGCAAGCGCAGCTCGAAGCCATTACTTTATACGATTCACATATTAGTTATGTATAATCAAATGTGGGCCGCTCCGTGACTGAGCGCAGCCGACGCAACGCAAAAAGACCACTCTGTTCACTTTTTTTTTAAATTCACTTCATGATTTGCTTTAGTAGTTTAATGCAATTATTACTTAGTAATTAAGAAAAAATTAAAGAATACAGTTATAATGAAGGGCTTTTAACGAAATTATGGTTTATTGTGTTACAAAGTAAACCAAATTAAACAGGACTAACAAGCGGCTAACGAAAATGTGGTCAAAAATTAAAAGTGTTTTACTTTCGAGTGATGTCATCATTTGGGTACATTTTATAATGTTATAACAGAGCTATCGACGTAATTATATCAGAGACATTGATATTTTCACACAAATACGTAGTTGTACTTCTGGCGCAGGCAGCCCGCTATATTCGCGTATGATGTGCGCGGGCCACATGCCCCCCGCGCCCTCACTCCATCAACTTCGATCAGTAAGCAATATTACTACACTATTGACAGCAACAGTTGGCTGGCTCGCGTTTGGCCACCTTCGTGAGTAGTCGTCATGAATGTCGCTGATCCGAGGGCAGGCGGATATTACAACAAGTCAAATCCTCACCAGGATGGTAGCGATGCGAATTCCGCTCACAAACTGTAGCGTTGTCTGCGGGCCGGGATCACGTACATGACATCTGTGTAGGAATGCTACATAGAGCAACTTAGATAATAACATATTTTTTTTCTTTAAAAAGTTAGTCTGTTACTCTGACTTTATAAGAGGTTGCACATCAGCGTAATGATGAAGCCCTAAGTCGAAGGTATGAGATGTGGAGCGGGGGTCTGCTCCTCATATCGGCTGCCGATAGCCGGTGGAACACCGTACAACCGCGAGCCGGGCGACCAGGCTGTCGGTTGCTCAACCACCCAGGTAATTGAAACAGTTGTCTTCAATTACCCGGAGACGTGCGAGCCCCGGGACCCGGGTAACCGCCATCAAAAATTACACTTAAATTTCAAATGCATATATTTTTAAATTAGTTGTATTACGAGAGGAAATTGACTAAGAGAATTATGTTAGTTTCGGTAGCCGGTGCAACTGTATCGGTTTAATTAAATACTACCGTTTACTAGAGCGATGTAACTGTATGAGGGCTCCTACTAATTAGTTGTTCGATGAGTTTCACTTGTTCAGTAACACATCTACTTATTTATTTTATTTATTAAACTAACTTCAAAAGAGCGTTTAGCTACATAGCATTGTTTTTCGGAAGGTGCTCTGCAAGAATGCGTCTGGATTCCAAAAGGGAATCCAGTCTTTGACATACTTTACATGATCTTAAACAGCTGGTCTGTGCTGTTTAAGATCATGTAATGAGACTAGATTTAAACATTGTTACGACTGGATAGACTATATCATTCATTGTTAGACAAGTCTCAATTGTCACACTTTGGTCTAAACTCTTATTTCGTTTGCCCAAGAGATCAATTAGACCGTAGACTTGAAAAGATACGATAAACTAGCTTTTAGTTTAGGTACAGGCCATAGATTTTTAACATGTATAAAAAAGTTTCAATATTGTTTTCGGCCGAAACTGAGTCAGATATTAAAGATTCGGATTCGTTTTCTGTTTCTGTAGGAAATCCTGTTTCGATCAGACACTAATTATAATGTTAGTTGTGTAATATTTAAATAGAAAAGTTAACAAGTTCTCGGTGTTGGTAGCACATAACATGCACGATATATGTGCAGCAGCATGACCTGCGCCTGCGCCGCGTTGTCTTCATAAATATTTGTTTATGTTATGAAAATGATTTCCAAACACGTCGTCACAACTAATTGGAAGCCAGACGACTATACGACTAATATTACACGGAGTATCTCGCTGCTGTTGATTTACATAAATAAATATAATAACGGTTTAAGTTACTATTTATTAGAAATGCGAAAGTAACTCTATCTGATACGCTTTTGCGACTAGATCACTGAACGGATTAGGATTAAATTTGGCGTGTAATAAGCTTAAAAACCTAATATGAACATAATCTACTCTTTTTTAAATTCAACTCTCCAATAGTAGAATGTATTCTATAATTTAAAGGGTTGAGTAATGAGTATTTTCTGCGCAGACGAAGTCACGGGCCCGGTAAACACCTACCGTGACACGAGCACGATAACATTACCTTGTCACGGATCAGTTTAATTATAATATGTATAAATAACTGTATACTTAGGTTTGTGCAGCGGCTACCTGTCTAATTATGTTAATCGATACTGTTGTAAATATGTTTAAATATTTTGTTTGTAAATATTTTCTAATATGAGTTAGTTAGCATACTATTAGGGATATTATTTGGAGGTATTTACATTTAAAATGGCTGCACGAATTTATTACTTTAAGTCTAGTTAATGATGAAATAATTAATGTTCAGTTGAACCTGACTCGAACCCGCGGCCCCCGGGTTACGTTACACTCGTTGCAACACTAGGCTCACTGCGTAACTTCTTTCTTCAGTCAAGCTGTGGGTTTCTACCTATTAAATATTATGATCTATTTTAAGCGTTACTAGCTGTCCCCTGTGACTTCGTCCGGGTGTTTTAGTTTGATGTTATTTTTTAATGTTTTTCGTGAATCCCTAATAATTTTTCGCAAAGAAAAGCAGTTACAGAGAAAAACGCTTTCTATTTATGAAATAAGTATAAATTATCAAGAAATATGTACAATAGCTACGAACCTACTTTCTAGGGCACTTACGTCATGGATAAATATTTTTATTAATTTCAGTATTTACTTATCTGAAGCTATTCATGTAATTTCCTTTAGCTTAAATTATATTTATTAAATCAAAGAGGGGATCTTTTGCATTACATTAGCAAAATGACGTAGTAAGTCGCTATGAAAGCAAAAAAAAAGTAGATTTAAGCACCTATCTCTCAGACGAAAGAGGCTTTATGCTTGTTAGTATCAACATAGTGGAATCAAAAATGTAAAATAAGAATAAGTTCAGGGAACGTGTCGTCTGCGTCACATTGTACAATACCTCAAAGGCCTAATTAATACGCATTCCTGATCCGAACGAACAGATTAAAAAGGATTTCACCGCTGGCTGATTAAACCCTAGGCTTGTTTCTTTTTAAATCCCAAATTCCTCGGAGCGGACTGCGGCCAGGTTATACTTAGTTATAAATTAAAATAATAATGTGTGAATGAACGGCTACCTGCGCCCACTAAATGTATAGGCGCAGAAAGTTCACTGCGCACGACATCTGAAAACCTGATACACTTTAAATGGTACCTAATTAAGAAATCAGTAATGAATGAGTACCTACTTAAGGTTAATATTGTTTCTGTTGAAGTCTGTCAGTAAATAAATAAGAAGCTACTATTTACCCACATTTCCTCTTATTATATTCTAGCTGTTACCCGCGGCTCCGCCCGCGTGATTGTAGGTTGTCGTGGTAAAATGTCCTATCTTGGGATCCGAGTTTACCTTATGCCAAGTTTCATTCAAAGGAAATGGATGAAAGTATGGATGTGGTACGGATTATTGTCAATGCTGGCTTTCAACTGTGTTTCGGGTTTCCTGTTCATAATTTATTTAGTAGATAATACTTAACTTTGAGCAGTTGGAGGAGCTGGACCTTCTGCAGCGTGTCACGAAGCCGCACACTTGTCGCATGCGCGGGCGCCGCCCCTCATTACCGCGCGTGACTTGCGCGCGCGCCCCGCTTGGGAACCGAGGGCTCATTTGATGAGTATAATCGGATTATGTTTTTGTCACTTTTGAATCAATAAGTATCGATCGAGCCGGCGCGGCGTCCGGCACCCGGCAACCGGCGGTACGGCGCGGCCTAGCGGTCCGGCATTACGGCGCAAAAGTGTGTGATCACACGAGCTGAGATCTCCGGCGACATCGCCGTCCCACTAATATGTATACGTCGACAAATTATTTCATTGAGTTACTTATTAGCAGGACATTAGCAAAGATTCTTTATGATTTTAAGACCTCTGCGTGCCGTCTCGACATGGATAGCGACATTCATTCACTTTTAAGTGTTTGCCCTAACGCCGTAAAGGCCGATAATGTCATAATTATTAAATGAAAAACCCATCGATTGTAATACTCATAGAGCTAAATCTCAAAATGACATTATTACCATTACCGGCGTTAGGGCAAGCCCCTAAAAGTTAACCAATATCGCTTTCGTTATCACTTCCCAGGTGGAGACTGCTCGCACAGTGGGTTTTGTCTGAACGTTTATAATGTGCAACACTGTTTGCTTGTGAGTTGCACTGCAGACTACAGTGAATATGGTTATAAAGTTGTGAGACAAATCTGAAGTAAGTAGTAGGAACCTACAGTACGTTACAAACATCTCGAGTGTTAGGTAGTTGTTGTGAGCGCTCGCATGTCGGCTCACTATGGTACAGTCGGCCGCATTCCCCGGCTGCCGAACTCGCGACTGCATGTATAATGAGTGATAATTAGTGAGCGATACAGTTAGCGCACATTGTTACAGTTAGCGCAAATAGCGCGACTGTGGGAACCGATCTGTCTGCGCCCGCACAGCCTCCGTCCGGTATCTCAATCTTGCATCTGTTTATCAATAAAAGCCTCGCTCTGGTACACAGCGACACGCGAACTATATGAGACGAGCGGCTCTACATAGAGAGCTGATACCTAATAGCTGGAGGTACTCACAGGGTCCAGGGTATCCCCGTTTACGGGTTTCTAGGTAATTTAATAATTTTGTTTGTATAACACAGAACACTCCTTTAAGACACCTATAGGTTTATAAGTACCTATAGCCAGTCCGCGCCGCAGCGCATCACGTCTGCTGCTGATGCTTCGCTCGTACTGACCAATTAGCAGCACATTGACAGGGATCTATTTCGGTCGCAACGATTGCGAGTCCTTCTCTCCTCCGTCCCTCTTGCCTCCTTGTTATAATTGATGGCTGCGCACACATTCACACACATATTCTCGGCGTCACTCACACATGCACACTGCTGATACAACTCAACTGTTTTATAACTTACTAATTCTGAGTTTCGAATTCTTAAATGGTGACAATTTGTTGCGTGACACATATCTAACAGGAATTATATTGTACCGAGTCCAAAGATGGAAGGTGACTAAGATGACATTTCTTTCTATTAGGTATTAGCATCACGATATAAATTGAATGTTCCAATAACAAGATCAATATTTTACCTCCTTTTACTTGTTTTAAATGATCATAGCAAAGAGCTCAGTATTCAGTAGGGATTGACACAAATATTATCAAGCTATGAATGCGTTCCGACGTGTCACCGCGTTAAGGCCGCCTGGTAAATTACGGTAGAATTTAATACTAGCTATCTACCTGATAGACATACGAAACACGTATTTACTTAAATAAATATACCTAGGTACCTACTTATGTTCTAATTAAACAGAAAAACGGCAATGTGCATTTTATTATACCAAATATTAGTACATAATATACTTAAGTTGTATCTGATAATGTTATTTTATATTTTGTTTTAGACATACCAAAGAGCTGTTTTATAAACAGTCCAATCTGTTTATAAAACAGCTCTTTGGTCGTCCATGTATTAGTGGCAGTGTATGTACTTGACTACACCCAAAATTATCATGAGCTTTAGCAGTTTTCTTCGGTGTTCTTATCTCCTCGATAGACTCCAAACGTTACATATTATGTAACGTTATACATAACGTTATACATGGAGCACATTGTTTACATAAAAAAATTGTTGATTTTATTTTGTATCCAACTAATTATTTCTAGAAGCCGGCACAAAACATCTGTTTTAAATAACCATTAAGACATGAAAAGTACAGCAGTAGGTATACTTAGTTCAATATAGGTACATATTCAAAGCAAAAAACACAAACCGGACGAGTTTCTGCAAAACGCTGTCAAAACCGTTATGATACGTTTATCAAGGCTCTGCGTGTGGGCGGAGGACGCAGGCGAGGGGGGGGGGGGGGGACACATCCCCGAATTAATTGGTTCGCGTCCTGCCGACAGATACCTCGTAAAAAGCTTAACTGTTAATCTGGAAGTAATCTCGCTCAAAAACCAATTTCACGAATATAAGCCCGTGTAGTGTGTCTCGCAGCAGCGCGCTCGCACACGCGCGGTAACAACAGTTGTCTGATGTTTAGGGTTTATTATAATTATTTAATAATGTAGGAGTATGATAGCTTGGAGATACAAACTGCATAATGAATTACGAATATAAATAACTGTTTTTTAAATGTATAATCTTATTTTTATAGTTAAATATTGTATATCTTTAGGTCTTACATTCTGATAAGAATATTTTTATATTGCAGTCAATGTAAATATCTTTAAAATATATTTGAGTAGGTACAGGTATTTATAAAATTACGGCAGCGTTGACTAAACAAACAAGAATCTTGTTAAGTCGCGACTATTTATTACGTATAGAACACACAATAAATGGACTTGCCTTTAATTTTGAATGTTTTCATAACATGTTATAATTTTTTTTTCCATTAAATTCATAGTACCTAGTCATTGCAATTTAACAAAACATAACATGGCGTAGAACCAGGAGTTCTATAAAAAAGGACAACTGCGCGTAGGTTTTCTAGAAACATCTTAAACACAGCAAAATCTGGGCGTAGTCTTAATACCTTTGTTACAAGCTACACGTTACACCTGTGTGTACCGCCACTCCGACACCTCGGGGATAAGTCACCGAAACAGAAGCATACAGAAGGCCCACTACGAACAATTTGAAAATAGCTCGACTCGTTGGGTTTGGAAGTAGGAACTATAACGGTGAGGATACCTATTCACGGGAGGATCACATCCAGCAGCACTGTCATAGTCCTAGCCTAGAGTCTTGAAAACTATTTGGTACAGTCCCATTTTTTTATTATTTTTATCGTTTAGAAATCTAATAGAATTATTATTTAAAGAGTGGTTCACACTTCTGCTTTGGAATTATTGCGCAGTGACACTCACGAACAAGTGATTGAAGGCACTCCTGCGCAGCTCGCGCGTGAACCGCTCGCATTACACAGGATAAGTATTCGAAAATTACTGCGAACAGGCATTCACACCCACTATACATCCAACCCAAGTTAATTTAGTTACATTAAAAATTTTACTTTTTTTATTTGACAAAAAATCGTCGTAAGTAGGTACCTACTTATATAAAGGTTTTTTAATCTGTAATGGATGATATCTAGATTTGAATCATGTTCAACTTACAAAAATTTGACCAATATGGTACACTATACTTTAAATACATGATTTTATTATACATCAATCTAATCGAACTAAATAATGCATTATCTGGGCATCTACTTGATATCCGAAACAGAACCCATGCCTCGGCAGCATAAATCCATCCCCCCGACATCTGAACAGTTACGTCTGAAACCACGCTATTTCACTGCGCCTGCGCATACGTAAATCAGAGACGCGTGAACACCATGCTACACCATAACTTACAGCGGTGCAGTAGAAACTGTACCTTAACACGTGCTCGGTAAGGTTATAAGTCATTTGCTAGGGAGTGTTTAATAAAATGTATCATCGACAATAATAATGAAAGGCGTAATGCGATCAAATGCGGTGCAGTATCGCGGCCGTGACGCACGCCCGCGCCGCGCCGCCTGCTGCCGCGCCGCGCCGCGCAGGTTTACAGCGCGCCTCGCAATACATCGCACTGTGATGCCGAGATAATGTTCGGGTTCCGCACTGATATGAAGAGAGACACGACGCCTGACGCGGCCCCAGCATCCTTCTTATGTACCAGTAAGCTACACTTGGTACAGGAACTATGTGACAGGTACCTAACATTAAATTAAAAATATTTTGATTTAAAAAACAATAATAAATGAGTACCTACTTTAAATTTAAATTGGTCCTGTTGAAGTCTGACAATGTAAATAAAAAACTAATTATACCTAGCTATGCCGTATGACCTTTCTTAGGATCCAAGCTTCCCCAATACCAAGGTTTATCGAAATCAGTTCAGCGGTTTAGCCGTGAACGCATAACAGAAAGACAGACAGAATTACTTTCGAATTTATAATATTAATCTGAATTCATAGTGAGGTTTCTGGCGGTTTGCGCGGCCGCGGGCTGACCCCTGCCGGCAACACACTATACACTTGCCCGCTCCACATGATTAGCATGCGGCCATAATGTCACAACAAAGTACTCAACGTTGTAAGCAAATTGCTTGCGTTTAGCGGCGTCCATATGCGCGGGCGCATCGAAGGCATTACCATAAACACTTACGAGCCGTTCTCGGAAGTGTCGCCGGCGCGGGCCGGACTGACGCCGGATCTATCGCGGCCGGAATAATAGTACACGGAATCACATCTTTACGATGATTAAATATAGCGGGGAAAGGGGGAGGGGGGAGGGCACGTCACAGGCACGTACGTGCACTCCTATCCCTAAAAGCATATTACTATATTAGTAACTGCTATGTTAAGGTAACCCAATGTAGACGGGTACCTACATCAATTGAACATGATAAGTTGAGCCCTTGTTGATCGCATACTCAACCTGTGAACTATAAATAAATTATTGACACAGAAGTACCTAATAAAAATACTCGGCCCGGCCAACATAAAATTATTAACATTTGAAATATTGTGGGCTGCTGCCGAATTATTTTGTTACCGGAATGTGGTGGTGTCACCGGGAGGCGCGGGTTCGCGCGGGTTGGCGCGGGTTATCGCGGGTCACTCCGAGCCCTCATCCAACGACGCACCTTAACAATGTATTAATTGTTTCCATCGACAGAGAGCCGCAGTTGTTCCAGTCATATTGCCTGTAAAAGTAATACTGTTGTCGTATTTTATTGACTGACGCCTATTTCCATAGCAATAAAACGAAGCTTGTTATAACCAATCAACAGTTAATGAAACGGTTATAAACCTACGTAACGTATAATAATAATAGTTAACTGTTGCGATATGCGGTTGATTTATAGACCATTCACAGGCTCCATGATCTGGTGGTGAGATGGTGACGCAATAGTCATGCTCGCGTTACAGAGGGGCCGCGGGTTCTATTCTCGGTTCTTAGATAGTAGTTTTAGGTTGTACTTTTAATAAGCATAATATGTGGATTATATATTAATAGATGGTGAGTATAAAATTATTAACCTACCATTTTTGAAGTTGTGTTTCCATTTAAGTAAAGTGTGATATTTCGCTTGATATCTGTCTGACGATCTACACTCGTCTGTCCCTGACATTATAACCATAACGTACTCCATATTATTACATGACCAGTCTTTACCCAACGTCCGCCATACAAGGCTCTTTGCTAAAACTCTTAACATTTTATTTTATTGTTTAATACCGTATCACCGTTGGACAAGCTTCCCAGGGGGCTACCATAGGCGTCCAAAACACAGGACACCTAACTTCATTTAATTGGGGGCACCATTTTTGTTTTGAGATTGGAGAGTTAGAGAAAGTCTTTCATGAAATACCTAATACCTCCTTATCTTTTAATTATGTCTAGATAGATGTCTAGTTTGAAAAATTTCATAAATCGTTTTTGTGATTCTGATGACATCTTTAATAGTATTCAATATAGTTTCTACAATATTTGTTCACAAGTCGTGTCGGGTGGCGCGGGCGCGTGGTCACCGCCGCGCGCCGTATGACCGCGGCGCGATATAATTTCGGTACTTTAACGACACCTCGCTACATTTAGTGTCAATAAAGAGTCGCGCTGTTGAAGCTCCGGTTATTACTCGCCGGTTTATATCCCGCGCGATACAGTTTACAGCACCAACACGAGTCTCACCAACAACACAAACACTTCGTTTCGAAACACATTACTCCGTAATGAGATCGCTAAGGGCATCAACCGGGCATCGAAGCTGTTACCCCAACAGACGTTACTTGGTTCAGAAGCCTTATACTTTTAATCTTTACTGGATCTAAACTGGCACTATTAAGTGTCACCGCTACCTTTATTTCGTACATAAATGGTGCTTTCTACTGTAAAAGTCCATTTTGTCCTCTTAAACGGAACAATGACGTCACGAGGAAGGCGGCTTGTCGCACTTAGTACACCTTTGTACTCCGGATTAGATCGGCTGATAAGTCAATCGATCATGTTATGTTCTCCAATAAATAAAAATGACAAAACGCTTAATAAATACATAGATAAGCTTTTAACGCAACACTAAATCTATCAATAACCGATAAACGTGAACGTCCAGTCGGTGGCGGAGGATCGAGATCAGTATCATGATGTATGGCGGTGGCGTCGGCGGACGTATCTCCCGATTGTTTTAGCGTACAAGTCGGAATCAATTACTGCGGACGGCCGGGGTCGCGAGTGCGCCCGATCCGGCCCGAGCCTGCCCGAGCCGGCCCGAGCCGGCCCGAGCGCGCCCGATCTCTGCCGGAGATAGGCCGGCTCTTGCGATTTATTTATAACGTAGCCTGTGATCGATTGCAGCGGGTTGCTTTAATAACTTGATGCGAGCTGTGTATCCGCTTGTTCAGATACACGGAAAGACGTTTGTTTAACATATTATTTTATTTGACGCACGATTTGTGAACATATGTCCGGACATCATTTTCGTTTATGTGTCGTATCATATATTTGAAGTGATTACCGTAGGGGGTCATTCGCGCGAGCGTTTTTTTAACTATGGCTTGGTAAAGGATGCCATGAATAGGGTGATCCGCTTTAAAAAAACTTGTTATTGTCATCCTACAAGTAAACACTTAAAACAATTTCAAAGTCTGATAGATATTTTTAATAATTTTAAACCATTTTTTTTCTTTTTGCAATAAAAATACCATAACTATGACTCGATCATCGTGATGGGCGAACTTCTACTTATTTACCTACAGGTTTGTACGGAACCCTCGGAGCGCGAGTCCGACTCGCACTTGGCCGGTTTTTTTTTAATTTGCTTATATTCCTTACTTCTATATGCACGCCACACTTAGCGAAATATATATATATTAACATCTGTTCTTGTAACATGTATGTAAACATCTATCTTTGCCTGCCTGTACCCGCCCGGTCCCGGAAAGCGCCCGCGCCGGCGCCGGTGCCGCTCCCCTGGCGGCCGACCTTGCACGCTCGCCGCAGATCGCACGCTCTCAATGGACCGCATTGTTGCTGGACCGCAGAGCAACCTCTATTATTTATTGTAACGATTTAACTTGATGATTAACTTAACCTTTACTCAAACAATATACAGACTATAGCTATGTTTTTGCGCTAATAATAGAAAGAGATAAGCTTTATGAGGTTGTTAGTTTGATTATTCAGACTAATCTATAAACCTACTGATCCCATTTTCAAGATATTGTCACTAGTAGGTAGAAATCCATTTTATTCCTGACAACAATTAGTTATGAGGTAGCTGGGACCCTGGGGATGGACAAAACATGCTACTTATTAACGTCTACACTCTACTACACAAACAGTGAAGTTAAACAGATGTCAGTTTGAATAGAAAACTAACTGTAAAATAGCAAACCAAAGACGTGCTGGTTCTTCAGTGCTATACGTTCTCACCGATGTAGCCGCTCCCTTCACTAGGACATTAGCGTCAGTAACATCAAAATTCACAGCATTATGTATACAATACATCGACCGCCTAACAAGACACCAGTTAAACTGCGTCATTTGACTCAAATGTATATTATGTTAAACGTTAGTTCAGCGCTAACAACAGCGGGCAGCGCCATATATCACGGTAACGGAGGAGTGTCTGTCGCGACACGCGGACAGGCGGACATGTTCGGGTAATGAAGTCAATCGGTGTAACCCGAGCGGAGCATGTGGGCGCCGCCGGCGGACAGACGGACAGGCGGACACGCGGACTGCTGTAATGATATACTTAACAGTTGCGTCGTTTGTCGCGAACAACGGCGATAGTGTTACATGGAGTGTGTCGCCCGTGCGCTGTGCGGCGCAGACACAAATTATGCTAATTAATGACAACATTCACACACTCCATTGACTCTCAAATTTAAATCTTCACTTCGTCTTTGACACAAACGCAGAAAATGACACCAACTTTTGACAAAGCGCTCTCATATTACTAATTAATTTACACTTAGGTGCCATTAGTCGAAACCTAAATTTTTGGGCTTTTACTAAATAGATAACTATTGTCGTAGAAAACCAAAATTAAACAACTATCTGCTTGTATATACTATATATGTCAGTACGGTTAAAATTTTTATTTAAACCAATTTACATACATCTGCACTTCAAGAAAACATTTCAATGTAGTTTAACAAATGATACCCGCTCTGTACAACATGAGCACCTCTTAATTAAGTTTGAACAAATCGCGCCACACACAAGACAATCAGCCGCGATCGTCATCAGCTCCTTAATCAGGCTCACGACGGAAATACCAACACTCGACGTAAAAACCACCGAATACTGTTTGTATTTGCTGGCCTTAAATAAACATAAAATGGACCGAAAACCTTAATTAAACTCGTACGTCGCGAAACAGCTTGTTGATTGCGATCAGGTCGCGTTTTATAGCACTACACTCGTAGTCGATACAGTTTTTGTGAAGTCACTTATCTAGCAATAAAATACTAGATCAGAACATTTAAAATTAAGTCAATAACCCTCGGTGCGCGAAGACAGTAAATTATATTTTTTATATATGATACGAGCTGTCGATGTTGCCCGTGTAAAATATAGCCAATTTTGATGAGTTACCGAGCGCGCGGCGAGCGGAGCGCGGCGAGAGCAGAGCGAGCAAAAACATCGCGTATCAGTAATAAACCGCGGCGACTATAAAATGTTATGGCGTTTTAAATTGAAATCCGGTTCCAGTGCTGACTCAGTACACGCATGCGCAGTAATACAAATCAAATTAAAAAGAAGCCTGTGGGAAGAAACTGTTGGTTTTGTTGTTTGGAAAGCTCTCACCGACCAAACTGGTTCCGCGAGGGACACGCGGGGGTTGCGTGCGCCGACTAATTGTCCTGCAGGCGACGCCGCGCGCTGCTGCTAGTGTGAAACTACTACTCGGTAGAAGTCAGTTGTACGATGCAATACGAGGGTTGATTATATAGTCAAGATCTTTTCGGGCATGTCAAAAGCAGGCTCTAAGAATTTAAGACCATCATAAGACCTACCAGTAACTACTTACAGACACTTACAGGACATTAACCTGGTAAGGAGTGCGGGCGATTGTCCCGATGGTGAGGTGGAGTCGGTTCTACTGCGGCGGGCCCACTCTGCCCGCGACTCGCGATTCACTCACCTTATATTTCCGGTGGTCTGACGTCTGACAATTAATACAGTTTCTGAGAACGAGGGGCACAGACGAGCGTACACGGCGCGGCGATGGTATCGCAGTGTTTGGACTAATTCGTTTAGTACCGCGTTGCGCCGCACCGTGTCGCCACTGCACCGGAGCCGTTACAGATCCGTTTAGCCAATTGAGAGATAAAAAGATAACATCGCTATTTTAATGTGTCTGCTAAGATCACGGCTAATTTAATCTGTAGTGCTTGTGTAAGCCGACGTGACGCACACGCACACAGTCATGTTAAGTAGCTCCGAGTGTACTCGACCGCAGTCGCAGACTAAGCCCGTCAAAATATAGCCGTTATCAGTAAAGTGATCTCTGATCTATCGAGTATGAAGTAAGACTTGTGCGAGGTCCGCGAGGTCCGCACGCTGTGCAACAGGAACGTCGGCTATCTCTCTTGTTTTCATGTCTTAGGGGTTACCAAACAGGTGCGAGCTAATCGTTTCTCGTAAACCTTTTTCCCTGTTCCCGCTCGTATGTGCGTGTTAGCACTTAATTTAAAGACGGGCTTTAAACTACAGATGTAAGTATCGCGTAAAACTCGCGTAGAGCGGGAAGCAAGCGGGGTTGCCGCTCTTCTCCGCGATGCTAATTGTAGGGAACCAATTAAGTAAACTGTCGTTTGAGATGGATTACTATTTAACCACAACAACCACCTTAAGTAGTTAGTGTAGGTAAAAAACATGTACAACAGGAGACAAATACAGAAGTATTGGAGATGCAGCTCAATATTAGCAATACTTTTTTATTGAATTTCACACAATGCTTATTGTTCGCTTGAAATAAAAAACTTTGTAGGTATTAAACGTTATCTGCTGTTGAGTTAACCTGGTTAGCCAGTGAGGTACCTTGTGATACTAGCCACACGTAAGTTGTATAAGCTCAGTCATACACACACACAGTGAGTGATGCCGGTGCGGTGGCGGCGTGAGGAGTGTCATTACGTTCGTTTTTATCGTGTGTTCACGGTAAGCGGATTACTGCGGCGGCGGCACAAAGCGCGCCTAACATCAATACTACGCGGCTAGGCTCATCGCGCGGCTATGCCTAACTATGTTAATTGTTATAGTTCCATTAATTTATCAGAACATGTATCTAACCGGGATCATCCACGCCTCGTAAACTTTTATTATATGCAGCGGTGTCAATATTTAAAGAGCCGAGTGGAGATGGCATTGATATTATTTATTATAATTTTCCTATGAGCTGCGGTCTTATTAGGAAAGATGATTCTAAGTCTTTCACAAGTGGTGAAAATAAAATCATTTATTATGCTAATTGCTTCATAATTATGACGAGAGCAGTCAAAATGATATGTTGACAATAGTTTTCCATCATTATAATTTATTACGATAATCGAAGACGGTGGGCACCAGGTTTGTAGTCACAAAACGAACGACCAGAGCGAACAACTAAGGAGGACTCACAATATTCACACGACCCTTAACTAAAAGATCAAACAAGTCTCAGACAAGTAGGTACAGTATATTTCATTTACAATTATGCAATAATATTATCTAGATCTAGCTAGTCTAAACGTCCTAGGAAAACTAGATTATGTTCGCAATCGCTCTGAACAGTTTGCGAGTATGATTGGTGTTATTAGCCCACGATTAGCCGACGACGGAGAATTATTTATACCTATTTGTTAAAATAATTCGAGCGCTTATGCTACGCGTACACTGCGTCACTACACACCACCACTCAGTGTACCACAAGGATGTACGTGTGCAAACACGAGTGTCCGAGTGTGGGACATTTATTGCAAATTAAGTGTCGTGTGAACAGTCAAGAAATTTGTGTCGAAGTATACCGTAGCTTTAGTCTCAAGATTAGGTTTTTATAAGTATTAGCGCATGTCGGGTACCTAGCTACTGACGTGATTGGTGCCGGCGCAGGCGCATTCGTCGATGTATTCTCAGAGAACAGTTTTTAGTCCCCGTCTAGACAGAGACTTAAGCTTACATAAAAAGCTAATTAATTTTAACTAGTACTTAGTAAGTAAGCCAATTTTTCCTGTTCCTAGATTACATTTAGGTACAGATAAAAAATCAAAACATTATTTTAAAAAATCGGTCTATATATTATGATGTTGGAATTAATCCAAGTTAGTATTTTGTTTCAAAACGTTTACCGTATTCGACCGGAGTCCAAACCTATGAACCGTCAAAAAATTTCATAAAAATCTGGCCAGCTATTTGGGAAGAGTTCAGGGAAATACACACTTGTAGCAGAATCATATAAACATTTGAAGATAACGAGTACCACCAGGTCAGGCAGGGTCCTTTGTCTAGCTCTCATAACACACAGTGCACTAGACTCACTGTGTATTTCTTTATTCCCAGATCGCAGCGGAATTCTTGGGCCACATTAAAGCTATTTAAAGAGCGTCGGACAAAGAAATCTCACAACAAATAACCGAGATCAGAAGACTCACTAAACAAATGCAATAAGTAGCCAGTAAGCTTAGGATTTTAAATCTTTAGGCACTTTCGTGTAAATAACAGTTAAGTGTACATATACCTTATATATTATGGGATAGTTTACCCGCATCATACTAAAAGGGAGAACTGTCTTTTTCTTTATTCCTAAATGAGAAAGAAGGAAATAAATAACAGGTTCGACATTTTCTTTCCATAAACTACATCCACATCAATGTCTCTTGTAAAAGTAGAACTCACTTCTACCTATATTTAATTAATATTGTTCATAGGTAGTCAGTGTTCTGCGTTTGGCTGTGTTGCGGCTTGCGCGGGCGCAGGCGGAGCGCTGCGCATGCGCTGATCTCAATTATAGATAGCGGTGGTTACGGCGGAGAGTACCGACAACACATGTATCGCTTACCGGCGGATCTAATAATATCGACTGCTTAAATATACGGAAAACATGTTCAAACAATGTATGAAATAGTTTACTAGAATTTAGAATTCAAAATAATTGCCATTAAGTGCTGATTTTGTGAATGAACGAAAATCTTGCGTTGATGTCTTTTGTTTATCTATAAAGTTTATAATGAAGCTACAAATTAAAGTAAACAATTTTAGCTATCGGCAACTTACATTATAGGGTATATATCAGTTGCTGGTATGTAATATCTATAAAAAAATATCTTATTAAAATATTTTAAAATTAACAAAAAAAAACTTTTTTTTATAGTTACAGGTTGTGTGTCCACCAGTACCTTGCCGGGGCGAGGCCGAAGCACCCCACAGCGCTGACCTCGCGCTCTCTACTATTTGGGGGCCAACAAACAAACTACAACTGGACGCTTTCAAAATTTAGAGCATTGCACAAACTTACCCGTAAAAGACATCAACGCGCTTAATTAGAATCAATCATGTTCCCTTATCGTAGATTTGTTATTTGCAGTTTGTCGCGTAATTTTATTTTATTTGTTGTAGGTTCGATATCTTTTATCTGATATAAGTATAAAATGTGCTACACGTATCTTATAAAATTAGCTGTAAGAACTCTATTAACAATTATAATTTTAACATAATCTCCATTGAGTAATTATTTTTATTTATAAAAATACACGATGTTTTAGTTCATTAATTTAATATGTAATATAACAAAATAGCGTTAAATTGCTTTCACATTAAATGTTATGTCCTCTTTTTATAAAACCTAGAGCGATCCTATAAGCCTCTCGGCCTCAAGTTGCGGTCAAACTCTACAAAAAGTCGCGTAACATTGCGTGTCGACAGCCGGTGGTCCTTAACGCAGCGTTTAATAAAATGATCCGACTCTACGTAGAGCGTGTCCGTGACGCGTCACGTCGTGCCGGAGCCGTGTCGTCGCCATTACACGCGGACCAATCGCAGGCTGTAACACGAAACAGAAGCTTTCGTAGAACTGCCTGTTGACACCTAATACCGTGGAAATCGAATAATTTGTAGAGTTCGTTCTGCATAGAGAGGTGGAGTCGATGTAATTATATTTGAGACGGGATTGTGACAAATCGGGAATCACGATGGGGGTTCGTATTTCAAAGTGGTTGTTATTAACACCAACCAGTTAACTTTGATTTAAAATTATTTTCTTATTTGTAATATTATTATAATAGGTACCTTTGATTTATGAACAGTTGATTAAAGCAGTAATCGAGAAATATACAATACAGAACTTAAATCTGATCACTCGAAGAAAGTAATAAGTGGTTTATGATTGCTAGTCTACGATTGTTGCTTCTTAAACTGTGTTTTCGTTGAAATCTACTATTATGCCTAATTGTTTATTAGTCAATCCACACTGCCATCGCTGTAATACAGCAAATTAAATGAACCTTGTGAATACTAAACGTATTTCGGATTCCAAAGAAGGCACAGCGGCAGTCAGTCGTAAACTGCTGTGATTGCACCTTCCCCTCCCCGTGTGGCCCTCGCTCCGCAGTCGTTACGCGAAATTAACAAAGCTCGACAGACTTTATACTTTCCGACGATATATTACACCCCCCTCTCCTGCAGCTTGTCTGTCAGTCCCTTCTCGACGTGTGCAGCACATCACACGTAAAGCATGTTCATATAGAAGGTCTAGTCTACTCAATTCTCAGATTACAACACCACAATAATGGAGCACTAAGTGCTAGCCGTATGGAACGGAACTTAACTAAAACTCTTAGCCGTTGGTACGAAGATGTTTGTCAATAATCGATTGACATACTGAGACTGCCTACTAAGAGTAAGCTGTACACCCACGTTAATGGCTGCGGAGGTCACATAGGCAGTTGCTTTATGTAAAGTATTGTATGTATAGTTGGATAAAAGCCTAAGCAGAAGAAGCATCACAATCATGTGATTTTGAAATCAAAACTAATTTTTTCTCAGTCGTTGGAGTACAGAGACAAAGTCCATATTTAAAGCTCGGTAAATCAGTCAAAGCCTGCGCTCAGAGTAACTACGGTAGACTACTTAAAGAACAAACAGGCTCCATTATTTTTTTTTATAACTTATTGTTTAAATATTTCTGTTTTAGGAGGCAAAAGCTCACCTCTCCTCTTTTATTTAAAATGCCAGTTTTTTCCGTTAGGTATCCAAGCCTTCTGTGAATAACTTTGTTGTGAGAGTACCTGCGCTTCGTTATTCGCGGCTGCAATTAACCACAATTAGCAAACAAGTGATGTAGAGCCCGGGGATGCGCACGCGCCGCCATTGCTGTACAAAGGATAATTAAAAAGTCACGGGAAATATGTAGAGACGATATATGATATGCCTGTGAGAGTTTATTTCATACGAAGCCGATTGTAGTTCTGTTTGCAGTTTTTTTTTACTTGTAATCCTTTATTTTATGAAATTGGTCTGGTTTACACCTCGGCCGTGTCTTTTTAAATTGGCAACGGAATTTTCTGTAACGATATAAGTTTGATGCAAGAAACAGTTTCAGTATAATAGAGTTGGTTCTATTTAGATGAAAAAGTCTCTATAATTCACTTTGTAATCAAGTTATCTTTTTATATTGTACAATATGTAGGTATTTAATATAAATATACACTTATATGACATCATAAATAAAAACAATAACAAATGCAAGTGGACAAGACGCACCATGTTAGTACAAGACAACGTTTCTAATTATAGTTTTCCTTATTCTCTTATATTTATCGCGTGTCACAATACAAACATATTGGTAGCCGTTATCTTTGGGCATAAATCAATTAAATATCACCGCACAGCACCTGCTGGACATTATACTAAATATTTGTCGATAAACTATTGAAATTCCTTAAGTCGTGTAGAGTCGGTCTCTAGCGACTCTATAAATAACGTAGTCGTGACGTTTTTACTCAACGCGTTAGAATTAACGTAATATATGTGTTAGCTTTACTATACGTAGACACAGGCAGCGCCGCGGGACAGGATATAGTCGACTATGCGATTCTACTGACTCTATTAAGTGTAGAGATCATTTCAAACTATTAATTTAGGTATATAAGTACCTACTCTAAAGCTCGAAACAGTTATTTGATCTTCTATTACAATTATTATAGTAGACATAGTTTTCGAGTAACAAAGTATAAATTTTAGTTTAAACATTTCTGTTTTTATTTTAGTAATGTTATCTGTCCATAAGTAACCGAACATAATACATTTAAACAAAACAATACATCATAGCCCATTTGTCTTCGACGTCTCTACATAAAGTCGCAGAAGGCCGTGAAGGCTGTATCAACGTAATAACCGGGCTTATCCCGGGTTATCAGGTTCCGGGAATTTCTCAATCACGAGCCGATCCCGGTCGAGACGGATGTAACAACACGGGGCAAGTAATTGTTGACCTCTTCGTAATAATATTCTTGTCATATACTTGACGATACCTTTTTGTGTTAGTAGAAGCCGTACAGATCGGTCGATCATATGTTAGACCGTCGTTGCTGCAATTGGTCTGGAACGGTGGTCATTCCAAAAAATATTATTAGCTCTTCCGTCCCATTGGAATATGGGAGTGAAAGTGAGTCTGAAACATATTCAGGCATTTACCCCTGTTTTCCTCAAATTTGTAGACGGAACTTGATGTGTATTCTAATGGAGTTAGTTACAGCAAAATTTCTGTTTATTCTTCGCAGATCTATTCAACTCGTGCCTCAATTTTTATGCCGAAATATTACTAAAATATTTCTATAGCATAGTAATAAACAAAACCATAATTGGTTTGTGTTCCACGAGTTCCGTATGTATGTACATGTACATGACGGCGGAATCGCGAACTTCAAATAACGTTGCGGTCACACATTCATTATAGTAGGACTGTTATAATTATAATAAAATATCAATAGAATCAGATTATACCATTAATTAAGAAGCCATAAATCTCTGGCTTTCTGATAATGGTCAGGTCGATTATGGTGCGCGTGCGCAGCCGCGTGGGCGCTGTCGCACCTCCCTACACACTGACGAGCCGGTTCATTACGTTAATAAGTAATTACACGAACTAGTGACCACGACAATAAGAACTTCATTTATTTTAATTTCTGTCCAGTTTTTATATTGAACTACGCATGCGCACCGATCAGTGACATTCAATTAATAAAACGTAATTTTTATTCAATACAGGACTTGGTCTCCAATTAAACTTATATAATGGATCAATAACCCATATCATGTCTATAATGTTTTTATTGCGAGACAATCTTGTCGTCATTAATCAAACTTGATTCCATAATAAGGCAGTAATTAATTTATTTATTTCCTAATAATAGAACTGGAAAAGAAACGCTCGAGTCGCTGTTTAAATTCTAAATCTAATTTATTTTTTTCTACCCTGGGAAATCTTACGAACATTCACCGCCATAGGGAAGACAGAGAGATATTCGATTATCGACTCCTACCAGCTAACACTACCGGCGTGCTTGCGCCATCTCTTAACCGGGGACTAGGTGGAAACGCATTAAAATCTACAGCAGTTCCTAGCCTAAACCCCAAACCCAACGCAAATATTTGCGACTGTCCTAATCAAACAATAATAAAATTACTCTCGGTCATAAATCCAGGTGCAGTTGACTACCCTTTCATGTTTGATCGTGCGCAGGTCGCGTGGGCCTCACCTGTTGTCGACGCCGGTGGACTCAATAATGAAGGGGATGTAAAGCACTCTATGTAGATCAGTTGTCGCGGCGCCTGTGACGTGCTCAGTATTGCCCTGTGCCCACACTCAAGGTAGCAGGCGATGCTGGTCGGTGCACAGCCGTCAAGGGAGGGGGATACTCTAACAAACAGGGACTGAACTTTACAGCCCTAACATAAAAACATATTTTCATGATTAACTTCCTTTAAAAAAATAAGATGTGTTCATGAACGTGGTTATTAATACTATTATAAAGAGATTGAATTGGGTTATAATATAACTTTCTCGAGGTTTCATATTTAAACAAATTATAGTTCTCAGTTCAATTACCTTTTACTCATTTAGTTTCGGATGGAATATTTATGTAAGTGTATATTCAGCAAGACTTTTTTCAAGATACTATTTTACAAACTAATTATTTCTAAAAGTATTTGATGCTAATCTCTGAACTCATAACTTACTTTCTAATCCCAACGCTGCATTAAACTATTTTATTGTAAAATTGTATCTGTTTAATTTAGCGAACCGGTACCGTAATCACATTGACCGGATTAGCGGTATGTGCGAGTTTCATATGATTTAATGAAGCCAATATTATGACAAACAGATCTACAGATTTATGTTTTATGTGTTCTTTAATCCGATTACTAATGCGGCCTCGAATCGGACTCGTTGAAATAAATTGCCGATACAATCTAGTTTCAATACACGTTTGTAATCAAAAACCTCTATTATCGGTTTCTAACTACCGCTGTGCACAGATCGGATGGCGGTCAACGCTATAAAAGTTCGCGGACGTCGTTCACGTGACAGATAATATAATTGAGGCGAGCGTTTATCTAAGCAGCCATAAATAATGTTGTGATGGTGCGGTTACACTGGCGCGGCGATCAGCGACAGTTGCACAATTGCGATCTGTGAGCGGAACGATTTGCGTCGGTCGCGCGGGCGTGTCGATATGATCGATGTGTCCCGCACTAGCCCGAGGCGCAGCACTAGCACTAACACTCAAATTATACTGTTTTTGGTTTAGCAATTTATTTGAATCATGATCTCGTCCATACTCAGTGATGTTGTGCAACGCGCAAATATTTGATTAGATTACATCTCACATCAAACAAAGACGCCATGTTTGAACAACAACAGCGTACTTATGCACAACTCACTTTTATTATTCAACATCGGGCGAGCAATGCGAGCGATCTGTAAAGGAATTTAATTAAAATTACAATGAGGCCCTTATATTTTACAGCATCGATTAATGAACTAAATAGCGGGTTTTTTTAGAATTAATCAATTCCCAGCGCGCTTATAGTTTAAATTCCTATTTTATGGGTGAATAAAATCCACGTCTGTGGCGATCATTTCTTATCGATAATCGATTTGAACTTAATCTGCTATTAATTCAAATCAATGGTAATGATTACGAGCGGCGGCGACCGGCGACCAGCGGCCTGCGCTGGGAGAAAAACAAACACTATATCTCGTACACATCGGATCAGCCCGAGGACATTTGCTTAAGATATAAATTATAGTGTTTCCAGCGCGTTGTGAGCGGTAACCGTCAATAAACAAAGCGGTAAGTGCCAATAATACGAGCCGGGAGTGGTGAGATGTTATCCGCGCATGCGCAGTAGCACACCCCCGGGGAGGCAGCCGGCGCGGCTCGGCGCGCGCGACGCCCGCAGGCGCCCCGTAATGGCCCGCGCACTACACGGTGTGCTGCGGAGCGGCGTAACGAGACCCGCATTATCCATCGGCCGCCGGGTTCGCGGAGCCGTGTTGCAATCTCTAGATGGCTCGAAATGTAACTCGTACGGTCACGTGTGAGTATGATCGTTACGCAGAGGGTAGAGGAACGGCGTACGATTTTATTAAAGCCATTAGTGTGCGTAATGAACGATGTCCCGAGGCCCGCGACACTTTATGAAGACATTCTTCACGCTAATGAGATAATAAAATTGTTGGAGGGTTCGCACGCGGGTTCTGTTCTTTTTTCATATTATAATGCACTTCAGAAAAAACACGGAGAAAATGGCGACCGCCCACGGGAGCCGCCACCGAGCCTCGGACACGCGGACACGCGGAGACACACACACCGTGAGAATGCGATGAAATAGTTTAACATTTTATTTCCACGTTACACTTAACTTTAATGAGCCGGTAGCCATTTTAAATTAGAAACGAATCACGTGTAGTTGTAATCGTAAAAATAGAAAATTAACATTCATCCGAGCGAAGCATTCACATTAGCGGAGCGGCGACATGTGTGGCAGGCGGGTGAGAATGGTGGATGCTCAGCCGTGCGGCTGCAGAACTGTTTACTGCTACGGGCGAATGTGAGGTATTTGTCAATCCAGGCAATTAAGTAGGTATGTATTCTAGAATATACAAAATTAATAACCGTTCACTTCTTATTTCCTAAGAAGTAATTTTATTTCATTTACATTCATCACAACAAGTAGACATAAAACGAAAATAACAAAATGCTTTGACATTCTCCTCCTACGCCTCTCTCCCTTAGACTCTTTGAAGAAACTCTATGCACTGCGAAGTGTGAACAGTGTAAAGCAAATTGAATAATTAGTATAATTTGTTATGTGTGTATTTCAACTGGCATCATCAGACTGCAGCATTGTCTCTGGCCGAGTACCTGCGCAGGCGCAGCTGTGCTCCAATTAGGCGCCGTAACTTGCTCGTAAATGTAATGATAGCGCAGAGATCTGGCATCACGCCCACACAGGTCTGTAGTGGAAGAGTGTTGCAAACTTATTGGTCACGATATCATAATATTGAAACAAGGTCTCTCTATTGTTGTACTCAAAAAGTCCTTGTCGAAATTACGTCTGCTTTCGAAATTACGTTACATTTTACGAGTATATTGTATATTAGTTGTAACTATAAGCTACTTTTTTTAGTATACTTAATTGTTAAATAAAGTCAATAGCTAGACAAAACATACATTCGGCCGTCACATGGAGCGGCCGTCACGACGCGTGACGTCTCCACACGTTACACGTCGCTCCTGACTTGTTATTTGTCAAAGAATTAATAAGTCCATTGAGCTCAGTTGACAGTGGCCCCGGCTGACCCCGCGGGGTCACGGCTTAAGTCAAACGTTGTGTGATGGGATTATGTGCGAGGATGAGCTCCACCGCGTTATTAAGACCACGACGCGACGCGCACTTCATATTTATCTTGTCAGCTTCAATGGAGCTGCTCTAAAGGATTATGTCCATATTTTTGGGGCTTCACTCATTCATAAAATAACTGTAAATGTCCGCTAATCTCATGTCGCGTCCTACAATAGAGTCGTGAGGACAAAGCAGTACTTACTTACCAGAGTCACATGAGCATGATCACATCGTAAGATGTCGAAGCTAATACGTTGCGGTATGATAATCTAATGTAGTGTGTCAAACATTAAATAAAAATTCAAGCATCGTTTCGTGTAACAGAAAAAATATAGAACGAAAGGATTAAGTGAAATATGTGAAGCTTCTTCTAGACGTCGCTGTAATGTTAGGACTTTGAATCAATAAATATCGTTGAATCAAGTTTGTGAATGAGCAAAGTGCACCGGATCCCGGACCGGATTCCCGGCGTTCCGGATGAATAACACATGACCCTGCCGGAGTCCCGTGCGTTAGAGCTGCATCATACATCGCATTACTCTCCGGGTTCGTATATTATTTATATGATTTGTCTTACAGCCTCTCATAAACTTCATTCCATGCTTCAGACTATTGAAAGGGATTTCTGTTATTAAAATTATTTATGATGTTAATTTTATGACTTGCTTAAATAATGGGGTCCGGTAATTGAATAGCACATGCATGTTTCCCTTCAAATATTTCTCATTTTGCATGTCTTATTTAAAGTCTGTCCATATACGTATAGAGATTTATATCTTGATTATCAATAGGTACCTACATATGCGATCGCTGACGAAAACCAAGAGAACCACAGAATTCCTTTCACATCACACAAATAGGTCCCGAGAGCAATTTGTGAAGAATGCGCGTCGGCCGTTACCGCGGGACCGCATAAACAAGGCAGGCCGGGGTTGCCAGCGTGTAATCTGCACAAATCATTGTCCGGTGCGCGTCGCCCACATGCGCTGGCAACACTCAGTACGCACAACGTAACGTGAAGTGACGCAACACTCGCAAATGCTTTGGTTTCCACAACATTAACATTTGTGTCGGATATCGACATCACAGACCACTTGAATGCGATCGTTTTACTAAATGATTTTGTTATTAAAGTCCTAATGGGAAATAAACTGTGTCACAGATACTTTGTTATAATTGAACACCTTTTTTAAACGAATTTAAAGTAAGTATCTTATAAGAAGTAAGTTGACAACAACAGACCTCTCATCGCCGGAGCCTCCGACACAAGTACCTCTTATGTCAATGACTGCGATTCTTTATGTTCTTGCCGGATCCATATAAAAAGCATGACTCTCATAATAAAATAATCAATGAGTCGTAAGTAAAATTAATTTATTCAACAATGTACCAAAAAATCCTAACAAAGCTGCCACAGCGCAGCGGTTTCATATAATTGCCGGTAATCTCAGTAGCCGAGGGACACTGTGCGAGAAGACTACAGAAGTTTCAGTCCTAACACAACATAATTATTTAAAACAAAACGTTTTACTCACGCATATTCTCGAGATCGCCCGACTAGTTTCAGACTCAATAGGAGTCCCTAATCATAAGCTGACGCGGCGGCGGTGGTGTCGCGAGTCGAACTCGTTTTGTTTTAAATAATTATGAATTTTCCTCACGAAAGTTATAAGTTATTAAGTTACCTGACACAACATCATCAAGTCTACCTATCACGGTCCACTGCGCTTTGTATTTCGATTTGTATTAAATTAACAAATTAAAAACTATCTCCACCCTTGATCTTGTTAAATACGCATACCTAAAAAAGTAAGTGCTTGTATAAATGTTGATTTAAAAATGGGTTCCTAAAAAGAATGGGCTCCTTTTAAAAGTATAAAAATCTGGGACCTCTGTCAGTTATATTGTAACTTATTAACATTGGTCATTTACAAATAAATAAATAAATAAATAAATGTGGACAACATCACATACATTGCTCTGAACCCAAAGTAAGTAGCTAAAGCACTTGTGTTATGGAATTCAGAGACAACGAAGGTACCACAAATATTCAGACCCGAGACAATGTAGAAAAATTGTTTTCTACATTGACCCGGCCGGGGATCAAACCCGGGACCTCAGAGCTGGCGACACCTTGAAACCGGTGTGTACGCCACTCGACCACGGAGGTCGGCCTTGTCATGCCTTTAATATGATAGTTAACAAAAAATTTGACCTTCTGTGCTAACCTGCCTATAAAGGGTTATGTGGGGCGGGGAGGGTGCGCGCGCGCAGGTCAGAGGCAATTAATTCGGCCGCCATTACCGCGCATGACTTGACGCTACCGTGATATGCTAGTGATGTGCCCAAACTACAACTCGCTAGTTCCCAGAAACATTTTATGGGGCATGAATCACCTATTCGTTTGTTCACACGTTTTAAACTGAACGTTTGACTCATTTCGGACGGTTTTATAGTTCTATGTTAAAACTTGTTAGTATATTGTTAACCTGATTCTGAATTTAGGTGATTTTAGAACATTTGTTCTACAATCTATATGTAGCGAATCTGTATCATGCCTGATAGACACTTGGACAGTCAACCGTTAAAGGTGTAATATATATCAAGGGGAAAAACATCATACACTATGGTAATACCCAACAATTAAACCCAAATTATATTTGACAGGATGAATTTAAGAAGTAACATCTATTTAAAATAATAAATGTGGTTTTACGAGCAACGGAATGCTCATCACTAGCCCGGGGGTGTGCGGGGCGCGCGGGGAGGGGAGGGGGGAGACACGCCTTCCAAAGTCATCTCATTTAACGCTTCTATCCCAATTTAATTCCACTATTACGTGCTTACCAAAACCAAACCTTGATCGCACTAGCCGAGGAAAAATAAACCTTATTGTTAAAACTTAGAAGATATAAGTACGATAAGCGAAAAGCTTGTTTTAAAATCTAGCTATGCGAATATGTTCCTTATGTCATAACCAGTAGAGTCAGTAGATAAAGCCGTGCTAAGTACCGGCGCGCGGCGGTCAGCAGCCGCGGGCAATGGACTGTTTAATTGATGTTAATTGGTTAATCTAACGAGAGCTTGAGAAGTGTCGTGACGTCACGCCGACACTATGCGCTACTATGGCGCTCTATTGTGTTGTTTACGAGAGTAATGGGAGCATAATTAGCAGCTGAATGTACTCGTAAGGTTCACGACAACACTGACACATGTAACGAGACGAATCAATTGACTAATGATCTTGTTAGTTTGTGAGCTTAACTCGTTTCGTTTCATATTATTTTGTAAGCTCAATGCGCAGTGTTTTATGTAAAATACTTCTATTCAACTAACTTCAATTACCCACACATCCAAGCAAAAAAAAGAGGATAAATAAATAATTAATTAAATACACGCTATACATTTCATTTAAATGATTTAATTAAGCAACATATTAAGTAGATGTATATTATCCAAAGGTATGCGATATGGACAAGCATAAAGAAATGCAAAAAACACATGTTATTATTCTTAATTAACATATGTAAACTTAATTAACTAAGAATTAGCATATAAAATTATGATTGTGATATAAATAGTGTATAAATTAACAGTAACGATGAATTCAGTTCTCGATATTGATTGCGAACGAGTTGCGGTCGCCGGACCACTCTCCACGAGCAAGTGATCAAAACTGTATCACTAATTAAATAGGAGCTCATTAACATATACTTAACGTCACTTGTTATTATACAGCTTTTCAAAAATATCATAAAAATAATTTGAATGTTAGTTTCTTTAATTTTAACAGCCAGTTTTACCAAGGGATAAATGGGAAAAGACAGATAGCCAGATACGGTATTTAACAGAATCCGGTGTTTCTAGAAACCGACCCCAACAAAGTTTGGGAAAAGGCTGAGAAAGACCTATGATGTTGTCCACAGCAATCTACAAAGAGTCCAAGTATTACGTCGGGCATTACTCAGTAACATTAATAATTCAGGAAGCTTTTACGGGTTGTTATTAAAACAACTGGTTATGAACTTTGCAAAACTAAACAAGAAAACTAAAAAATCTATTAAGTATTAATATGTCCCAAAAAAAAATTTTCTATCACACACGTGTACATTCACCATTTTTTTGTTTCACCGGAGTTAATAGCTTTAATAGAAAATAATGCTTGATGCGATGTAATATATAACTATCAATAGTGCGGGAGTGTTGGCAGTGATGCCATTGATTAGAGCGTAGTGTGAGGTCCGTGAAACTGCGCGTCGTTAGTGTTGGTCAATGAAAAACTCCTGAATGAGATGAATGACGGCTCAGCCTAGAGCCCGGAGGCTGCGGGGTGCGGCCTACAGGGAGATATGCGATGCAAGCGAGCGCGTCCTGGAGAGATAGACGCTATGACGTACAAACTATGTGTTACTAAAGGTAGCCAGACTTGGCAGTATTATGTAAAGTGAATACTACGAACCTTATGTAATGGTGGTCAAATGGCAAAGTCACCTAAAAATATGTTGTCAAGTATATGTATCTAGGCGAGTATTACTCTTTGGGATAGACCTAAACTTCTGTCAAACAAGTTGGTGTCAGCAATGGAATATAAGATAATAAGACAGCTCTCAGTTCTCAGCGTATCTGTCAGTGGTTTGGCACCACTTTGCGACATTTCTCTTACCTATAATGAATGGTGCGTATGAGGTGCAAACTATTTTCATTGGCTGCTCGTTAGGTGCTCGCCTGCGCCCGCGCAGCGTGGAATACGTTAGTGCGCAGCGTGAGACGTTTTTGCTATTCGCAAATGAACGCGAAACGTGCGCCCGCGCCGACTGACGAATGCTCGGCTCGGGGCATGACAAGCAAGACTGATGTTGCGAAATTGTAAAAACATGGAGTTTGTCCGGTAGAGTTATGTGCACAGGTACTAACGTCGAGTGGTTAGCGGAGCGTCACGTGTCGCGTGTCTCGGGGACGCGGAAATCTATTACGTTGAGGTAACGTGTTCGGTAAAGGTTCCAATAAGTTCGCTTAACTATCACAAATCGATCAGCTTGTCACAGTGTGGAAAACGCAAACACGTCAAAAGTTCGTCTTTATTTCATTGAATTTACATTATGTAGAGTCCATCTCTACACTCCCAGCTCATTTTCGAAGATAAACGACAAATTCGAATTACTAGTGGTATTTTATTCTGTAGTCGTAAGAGAAATCGATGAAGACACAAATTTCAGCGAACTGCGCGGCTGCTCGGCCTGCGGGGGTCGCGGCGGTGATGGATGCGCGTGCGCGTAATTGACAGCGACATGCGCGCGCGCACCCATGCATCAATCACCCGCCTGTAAGCAGCAAGCGCAAGCATGGTCCCCGGCAACACCAACCCAGATAGGCCAGGTAGGCCAGCCATTAGCTTAATTAGCAGCATTCTCATCAAATGAGAATACATTCCTACTCAGGGAGCAAATGTATTGTGGTCCAAGATTAAGGTTAAGAAATTGCCCGATTTTATATTATTTTGTGTGTAGCCTGAATGTCTATAATACTTTTCACATGCTTTCTTGTAGCTTGTCAGGTATTATTGGTAATTTAAATATACAGTAACAAAAAGTTGTTTTTGTAGTTTGAGGGACCATTTATATTCCTACCAGATAAACCTGCCCTATCCAAGCCCAGGAAAGTGCGTGGAAAAGAGAGAGGCAGGCCTTTGCTCCAGTGGACGATACGGACTAATTAGAATAGGAAGGCACCATTGGCTTGTTGTTTTCATGTTTTTGAGACCCTAGTCTCCTAGTGAAATCATCGTTTTTTTTGTCATTCATTCCATTAATTCCATTCCATTTACAAATATCAAGGCTATAAACCGTCCAGTCTTAGATATTATAATTAACATTGATGATCCACGGTTCTATGGAAGTACATTGTAGGTGCATAATACAGTAATACATAGCTTGAAAGTTTTTTTTCTTGGCTTGAGTTTGTAAATAAAAACTAAAACATTAAGACCGTAATTTCCTGTCAGTCACGGAAATCCTGTGTAGGCAATCATAACGCTTCTAATGCGACACTAACGCCATCTAGTCGATTAAAGTAAAACTATATTATTTCATAGATTTATCCTGCAAAAGAAGGCAGTAACTTTAATATATTACTATCTCTATACTATACCCAGGCGTAGCCATGAGCAAGCTCATGGCTACGCCTGGGTATTTACTATAAAACAATACAACAGAACCATATTCACAGGAAACATACCCAATGATATAATTATCAGTATCTAATAAGGTACCTAGCGTTAAAGACATAAGCATAGACTAAAGCATGCTCTGCAGGGCTGTGCGGCGGAGCACACTTCTTTTGCCTATTTTATTTCCCAAGCTACGTTGGAAGCGGCTTCCAGTCTCATCGGGTTCAGCTGAATACCGTATTTTACATGAAACGACTACCTGCCACACAGACTCATGGTAAAGTATCATAGTGTGTCGAGAATGGTACGTCCGACATTTGTGTACAGTGTAAACGCAGCCTAATCGTGCGTCAACCGCGAACTAATGCGAGCTCGTTAACCTCTCGCCGCCCCATGTGGGGACCGTCCAACTCTTTACACTCAAGTATTTACACATTCCTTAATAAAACTAATAGGATTTTGACACATTTAACTTATTAACTCGCAGCTTTGTTTAGTGTTTGAAATGAATACTCTAGGCGTATTTTACTAATCTATACTATTATATGAAGAGGCTATCTGACTGAACCATCAACGCAGAGACGAAACCGCTTCACTTGGAATGATGAAATTTGGACAATGGGTGCCTTTTTTCACTAAACGTCATACATATGGTTCGCAAAATAAGTAGTACGTAGTAAGTGGTGTTTGTTTTTCTTATCCTTAACTATTTCTGCATTGTACTACAGCACTTTAATTAGATAAATATTTATTATTATTACAAATAACCTTACATACGTACTAGTTTTGAAAATCTACCTCCCAAGGGTGGTGGGTGACAGTTGACTAGAGGTAGAAATATCATAATATTTTTTAAAGTTAGAAGAATGAAATATACAAGTTACTGGTTAGAAATAAATAAACATGTATTTGTATTTCAGGATTTTTAAATAATCCCCCTAAAGGGGTGATATAGGGGTTTGCAGTTTATATGTGAAATTTCCATTTTCAAAGTTAGAAGCATACGCAAGCTTTGGGTTAGAAATAAATACTTAATAATTTGAACTAAAATCCTCTGTCAAATAAGAATACCTAATCATTTTTGACGTTTGTTTTAAATGTGGTGGTAGCTTAGACACAAATAACAATAATCAGCTCAATTAGAACTGCACTAAATCTGTCCACATTTACAACTACATATTGAGCTTTTGAACTACCACATCAGGCTCCGCGGTCCGGAAAGCTGCTAATCCTAATCCCCGATACATCTAAGTTCAAACTAAATATATTGCAGCATCGTTCCCATAATGTCCTGGCTGCAGCCGTGCCCACTGCTGCACGTAAATCTGCGGCGACTGGTGCGCGCGCGCAGCGGGGTGCCAACAACACGCACGCACCGCGACACTTGCGCAGGCGCCTAGATCTACACTAAATATACACATATTTAAAATGCCCACTATTAAGTTTCAATATGATAAAAAATATCGTAAATTATTTCACTACTGTATAATCAAAGCTAAATACTTTGAATTCTTTTGAGATGTCGTTTAAAAAAGATGTTTCAACATGATTACAGCAAGAAATATTTAACATTTCGAAATTGAATTTGTTCCTTCATGTATAAGCAGACAGTTTGTAACAAGCAAGCTACAATTTGTGAAGCTGTGCTGCTGAAGAAGGAATTCTCATGATTACGACAAAAGAAAAGATTCCTGTTGTCTAGCCGTCTTGTGTACTAGGAGTAACTTCTTAAGGTCGACACTCCACAGTCCATTCATTTATCCGTCCAATCTATCTCCTCGGAGTCACTACATACGCAGCGTTACATTCCCCACAGCAACGCAAACTAATCCCTTGTAGTTAATTGAATGTGAGTGATCATCAACACGCACAACTCCGCGACACGGTCATCTCACATAATTTATATCAAACGATAAGTTCACGGCCGCTGCGCATGCGCTTACATGGCTTAAGAGGTTAAGATAAATATTTAATCTTCGGTGATGGACGACGACGGGGACCAATCGCCATAATCACCAGAACGCGGTTATTACACAAGTTTGTAAGTATTTGTAAATGACGTGACAAATGTGCCTTATTAAGTAGCCGGAGATGCGCTGGCGCAGGCCGTTATGCGCGCGCTTTACACTCTCGGTAATGTCGTAATTTAATAAGGGCTACCACGTATTACGTGGCCTGTTATCTGTCAGTTACTCTACCATACTCGGGCCTAATGTGTGTAATGTGTGTAATGTTGTGACAGCCGGAATGTGTTTGTTGCTTAAGAAGGTTTTATGAAGTTGGAAGATGACACGACTGTTACAGTAATGAATATTGAGACGGCAGTTAAGGCTCATTATATTATTATAATTTGTAAGAAAGGCACGAACAAATTTCACACTATATTACATTTATTATTATTATTAATATAAATACCGATGACCAGTACATCAGGAAGTGTTTATAAAGTTAACATTAAATTGTCACCACTGCTGCGCATATTAGCATGAGAACAGCAGGATTTGCGGCAGCTGCAACCTTGCTAGAACGACTCCTATTATGTCGCTAGACCTGAGCCACGGGTGTCGGCAGGGACCTAGGTGAGACGGATTATCCCAATTTATATCATATTTATGCTATTAAGTTAATCAGATGTAGGGATTAAGATAGGAGAGATTCATCATAGTTAAGTTTACAAGATCTGTTAGGGTATCGGTCTTGATGGTATTTACCTTCTTAAAATGTTTGATGTATTAATTTAACAAAGTGGGGTACTCATGGATACTCATTGATTGACCCTGCCGCGTGTCTGTGATGTAGAGCTGTTCTCCGGTTGTACCTAATTCCGAATTCGGACAGACAGTTGCTGAATTTTCATCAGTTTCCGCTACATCTCTGATATGTGTACTTTTAAGATAGTCTTAAAAAGTTTCTTAACTACTAATACGGGAAATGTTTCATATAAAACCTTCGTCATGATTTGTGAATTTGACATTGACTTAGCAAAAAAACGATTTTGTCAATACAAGTTTGTTCACCCATTTTGGAAGAAAAATACTTACTGGTGACGATGTGAGGTTTCCCACGGTGTTGAACCCTGGCAGCGCAGAGTTCTTTTTGTTGCTACCTTACCATTCGCCAACGTTGCTTATCAAAGGGTCTGCGCATTAGCATGATAAGAGAGCAGAGATTTATGGAACATTATGGTCGAAGAGCTTTGTGCTGCGGCTTATGATGATGCATGGCGTCAGCAGGGAGCTGTGACATTGTGGTAAGTAATGTGGTATTTATACCGCGTCGCCATTAACTTAGCAAGCGTGCTGCGTGTTGATTTGTTTGATAATAGTAACGTTAAATCATGAATCAGGATTGCAGAGAAAGGTGTTTCGTACAAGAGTGCAAACGTTGGATTTGTATATTTAACAGTCTCGACAGCGCCTAGTGCACACTGTAATTAGTAAGTGACACACTAATCATTATTTTTTATGAAGTTCGCGTATATCAGTCATCAGTAATATCAGTAAAAGTGGATCGATGTCAGAGTAATCGAGTGTTGATACACTTGGTTACACTGTCATCGATCCACTTTGACTGATATTAATCGTGTGTGAAATCACAGAACTTTGTTTACTAAAATTTTGTCTTTAAATTTCTGAAGTTTTCAATAAAACATACAAATTAAATGCCGCAAACATTATAGTATTTCAAAACCTCTAGGATTTGGGTTAATGACGGCCTCATATTCCAGAGACGGGCTATTCGCCGCACCGGCAATGAACCCGGAACCTTTGGCACAAAGCACGCGGCATACAACGTCCGACCCTCGTAAACCTGTCGGGAACATAACAACTTCAAACAAAGTCACTGTTTATATTGCCTTTATGTACTTTGGTAAATGTCCACATTCTTTGTTTTTGTGTTCGGTAAAATAAGAAAGATTTTGCTAGGTTTTTGCGGGTATAGTAGCTCTTACAAACAATATAATATTCATTTCAGTCATGATTTTATAACCGAGCTCACTTAAAAACTGCATAGTTCACAACCACGACACGTTTGTCTTTGAGAACACATTAATAAATACTTTATTTGGACGATTTAATACCTACATCGTAACTCTTACCGCAGTGACTATCAGATACCCACAACGGTTATGTTCACTCTAATGCCCCATGAGAACACACCGTTCTCCATTCCCTTATACAACTGCCTGTCACTAACCACTGAGCACTAGTTCCTGCACCAAATAAATCTGCCACCGATCTAGATCACTCACAGCTCCCAACAAATGCCTCTCCATGTCGCAGCAAACTGCAGCATTATACAAAAACACAAGTTTCGGCCCTATCGGTGCGAATCTAACGCATGCTGCACGATACAACATCACGGCTCGGCCAATCAGATGGCAGTAAATAACATTAGGAGCAATCGTGAAGTGTTTTCACTTCCAAATGTGTTGCATTGTGTGCCGATGGTATCGAGTGTCTGCGCGGACACTGGACACCCCTAGACACCGCTGACACCGGTATCGGCGCGATCTGCAGATGTCGCGACGTATAGCCGTGAATAGAATAAGGATAAGGCGCCGCCGCCGCCGCCGCCGCCGCCGCCGGGGGATTTCACAGCTCGGGGACAAGCTGTGGAACTTGATAATATGGACGTGCTGAAGGTTCGACAATAACTTTAAGTACGTGTGAGTTACAGATAATTTATAAATGGTCCTTAAATCCAAGACAAGCTATGTTTTTCTATAGGTAAATAAAATCAAAAATTATTCCTTCAATCAAAATTACAAGATTAACTTTATTCTCCACTTTTAAATGTGTTAATGCAGACACAAAATTTCAAAATACGTTTAAATAACATTAACTTATTGTATGCCTTCTAGTAAACGTATTTCTAACTTAACCGTTTAACAATACACTGTGCTCTGTACTCGTCAACTACTGCGCACATAACTCAGTTTCGCGTTTGTTGTGATGTAAAACGCGGGCTATAGATAACGCGGCGACAGGCGCGGCGTGTTCCCGCGGCGCGAGTGTCAGCTCCCGGCGTATTAACGCGACACGGCTCATTACACGCCTAAACTGTGCCGCACCACTGCGTTACCGCACCGCACCACTGTGTTACCGTACTGTGCAGCTGTGTTACCGCACCGCCGCCGTACTGGGGAACTGTGTCGCGGTTTATTGTATGACAAGTCAAAAGTTAGTGAAGTCTTGTTTGGAGCTGACCATAACAGTTGGAGGTGTCTCGCGCTTGTTACAGCGTTTATTACTTCGGAGTTGCGACATTATCATTTAAGGGGCGCAAGTAGTTTAGCACATACCGTAGTTTTAAATAAAATATGCTGCGTCTAACTGTTGCCTAATGCACTCTGTTGAAGCTGTCAGTGTCTGCCTCATGTGTGCTCATACTCCACTGCAGCACTGCTTCATGTACTCTATGCGGTATATTCTCAGACACAATAATTTTTAATTCATTAAGTCAATAGGCTGAAATTTTTATGGTATGCCTAACTTATGACGGGCCTGTTGGTCTAGTGGTTAGTGACCCTCTTCCCTGAGCGGGCGGGACATGTTCCCCCCGCGATGGCTTCGCCCTCAGCCACAGACTCTCCAGAAGAGAGCACCGATGTCCCCGGGGTGACGCAGGCAGAGACGAGAGCGGCCGTGTCGCGGCTCCGGGCTAAGAACACAGCGCCCGGACCCGACGGAGTTCCTGGTCGAGCTCTCGTCCTGGCCCTGAAGGAGTTAGAGCCCCAGCTGAGGGGGCTCTTCACGGCATGCCTCGAGCGGGGTCAGTTTCCCAGTGTGTGGAAGGAGGGGAGACTGGTCCTGCTCAGGAAGGAGGGGCGCCCCGCGGACTCGCCGTCCGCGTACCGGCCCATAGTGCTGCTCGACGAGGCGGGCAAACTTTTTGAACGTGTCATCGCAGATCGCCTCGTCAGCCACTTGTGCGGAGAAGGGCCGGACCTGGACGGAAACCAATTTGGTTTTCGTCGGGGGCGCTCCACCATAGACGCCATCATGCGCGTGAGGAGCCTGGCGGAGGAGACGGTGTCCCGGGGTGGGGTGTTGCTGGCGGTGTCCTTGGACATCTCCAACGCATTTAACACCCTACCCTGGAGTTGTATTCGGGAGGCACTGATATACCATCGCGTGCCTCCCTACCTCCGCCGTACAGTAGGGGCCTACCTGGAGGGTAGGTGCGTCACCTATCGGGGACGTGACGGTGCTGGTCGGCACCTCATGTCGTGCGGTGTTCCACAGGGATCGGTCTTGGGACCGCTCCTGTGGAACATCGGATACGACTGGGTGCTGAGAGGCGAGCTCCCGTCGGGCGCCGACTTGACGTGTTATGCGGACGACACGCTTGTCACTGCCCGGGGGAGTTCGCACAGGGAAGCGACGTTGTTAGCCACGGCTGCGGTGTCACAGGTGGTGAACCGCATCCGGCGCCTGGGCCTGGAGGTGGCCCTGAACAAGTCGGAGGCCATGGTGTTTCATGGCCCCCGACGGGCGCCGGCGCCGGGATCACACATCGTGATCAGTGGGGCCCGGATAGCTGTCGAGTCCACCATGAAGTACCTAGGATTGGTGCTCGACAGCCGATGGGAATTCGGACCCCACTTCCGGCGGCTGGCGCCCAAGCTGATGGGTGCAGCGGGCGCGCTATCAACGTTGCTTCCCAATTTGGGGGGCCCGAGCGCCGCCTGTAGGCGGTTGTACGTGGGGATCGTGCGATCCATGGCCCTTTATGGGGCCCCTGTGTGGGCGATGGACCTGGCGGCCGGAACACTCGCTACTCTGCGCAAACCGCAGAGGGCGATGGCCGTCAGGGTCGTCCGCGGGTATCGCACGATTTCCTACGAGGCGGCTTGCGTCCTGGCCGGATCCCCGCCCTGGGACCTAGAGGCGAAAGTACTCGCGTCATTGTATAGATGGCGCGAGGAAGAGCGGGCACGGGGCTCGAGACCGGCGCAGCGGCAGATCGCGCTGCGCCGAGATGAGCTCCGTAAGGTCCTGGTGGCGGAATGGCGGCAAAGGCTTCTGCGCCCTGCCGCCGGCCTCGCTACCGTCGAGGCGATCCGGCCAGTACTCGACGTCTGGCTCGGGAGAAGGCACGGCTCCCTGTCATTCAGGGTGACGCAGGTGCTGTCGGGGCACGGCTGCTTCGGCAAGTACCTGTGTCGCATAGACAGGGAGCCGGACGCTCGGTGCCACCACTGCGTCCATTGCGGGGAGGACACGGCGCAACACACGCTCTCGGAGTGTGTAGCTTGGGAGGAGCAGCGCCGTGTCCTCACAAATGAAGTTGGAGGCGATCTGTCGCTGCCGGCCGTAGTACGGAGGATGGTCGGCAGCGCAGAGTCGTGGGACGCGGTGGTGTCCTTCTGCGAGGAAGTGATGTCGCAGAAGGAAGCTGCGGAACGGGAAAGGGAGATCTCGACTCCCTTCCCGGGCCGCAGAAGGCGCACCGGGCGCAGGGGAAGGGCGGATAACGCCCTTTTCCGCCCCCCATAAATGGGTCCAGGGGCGAGGGACTTGGGGAAGTCCCCGGCCCCTATTCGATGGACCCGAGGCGGAGGCGCGCGCGGGAGTCGGCGCGCGCCTCTGAGACGATGCACGGGGTAGTTAACGCCTCACTACCCCGTGCAGGAGACGAGGCCCGGACTGACCGGGCCGGCACTAGTGCGGGGCTGCGGAAGAATTTGGATTCCCGCGGCCCCGCGCGCACGTGCGAGGAGACACCGGGGGGTTTTAGCCGGTAAGAGTCCGGCACGCCCCTCCGCCTCTCCCCAGGCGGAGGAAGTCCATGAGGATTTCCCCCCGTCAAAAAAAAAAAAAAAAAAGTGGTTAGTGACCCTGACTACTAAACCGGAGGTCGTGGGTTCGATTCCCACCCAGGACGAATCTTTGTGTGATGAGCACGATCATTTGTTCTGTGTCTGGGTGTAATTATCTATAATATGTATGTATTTAGAAATATATAAGTATGTTTATCAGTTGTCTGGTTGCCATAGCACAGGCTCTGCCTAGTTTGGGATCAGATGACTGTGTGAGATGTCCCAAGATATTATTATTATTATTATAACTATACCAGCGAATCATGCAAGTGAAACTGAATATAGAATAAGCGAGACTGTCACTGACTGTGCCTAGGAAAAACACGTATATATTATAAGTAATATTTTTGCAGTTAAACATTAGTTAACAACAATAGAAAGTAAGCGACATCCAAAGTCACTGTGTAATGTTGAGTCGCTCGATTACATCCGGACTTCGAGGATATTGCCTGAGAGTTACATTACTTTCGTACATTAGCTGAGCATAATGTATTCTGCCGGATCTGGTGTCCGGCGTGTAATTGATGTCGCGACGCTGCCACCGCCGGCATCAGTGCACAACGCACCAAACAATAGTAACCGGCATCTAAGGTGGTGCGTACAGTTGTGATCTTAGAACTGGTAGAGTTTTCGGCCCGGTCACTAATTCTACAATAGTTATAAACCTAGGATTCTAGTTAAGGTTATGTTTATAAATTAGAGCCTAAACACTAAAAGTCGTGTCAGATATGTTTTGCAATCTAACGGTATATTATAGAGACGCACTGCCCTGTTCCCGGTGCGACTAAAAGTCGCATGCGTCGCTAAGCCAGCGCACGCCGCAAATATGTGAACTCCTGTTACAATAAAGCAGACAATTCACAGCGCGACAAGTGATTGCGTAGGCGACCGTTACCAGGATTTACTGCGATCGATAGCCGGCGGTAACTAACCGGGCCAAATAGGGGCGGCGGCGGCCGGCGCAGGCGCGGGCGCGAGACAGATGGCCGCGCGGCCGCGCTTAATGCGCGCCTTTACCGCGACAATCGTGAAATGTTAGCGGAAGATATGTCGCGCGCGATTTGTGTGGGAAGCCGCTACTGCTCTATATTCTCTACCGCACTGTAGTCTGAATATCCTGACAGCCGGCGATGGGAGTGAACACTGAAGCTGGAGCCGTAGACTTACGGTTGATAAATCTGTTAGCATCGGACGTTTCTTCTAAGAAATGGTAAACTTGCAGATATTTTATGATTCTTCAAGTTAATATTAAATTACCTATTCAATTTCTTAAATAATTGCATAAAGCCTAATTACTTACATAGGTGAGCAACAATAAATGCACCTTTGCGAAACAACAACAAAAACGATGGTGAAAATAGAGCGCTCGCTTAATCGGTCATCAACCAGACATCGATCCGACGATCGGCACGTAATGAATATAATAATAATCTAGTTCGAAGAAGCAAACACGAATCTCTATAATTGTGTTTAATCGCCACTGGCCCACACTGGCCCATGCTGGCCGACGGTGTGCACACGATGGCCCATACTTATTTGTGCACGATGTTATTAATAAGTAGATCATGCACGTTCATGTATCACTCTCTACTTTCTAATGCAGCTTTTAATTACTCAATTGCTCAATAAAAACAGTAAACGCTTAACATAAACTCTTACGCCAGCCGTCCTCCGAACTACATACAGATTTAGGTATATAAAAAAAAATATTACGACTTAGTGACAGCCAAAGTAGAAACAAAATCAAGTGAGTCTTACTTAAGCGAGCATAACGACCCGGACTAATTACATTTTAATAGCGGAATTAAGTTGTGGGCTATTATTCAAATTGTGCATGATTAATAACCGACCGGTGATAATCAAGAGGTCGATGACCTGTCGTAAGTGAACAGTTCACACAGACCTGTAGTTCTAATGTACCATGTCTAACATGTTGTAGAGCAGAGGTAGTTACTACCGGGCATTCAATAATAACCGTTGAGCGTTCGGCTCCTGAAGTGAGTGTTGAATTGTTGATACATCGCAACCATCGTCATCACCGCGATGACTCCACGCTCGCACCAGACAGTGATTCGGGTCACGCTGGTCTGACTCCAGATCTGTCGCAATACCGATACAAATAGAAGTATCACCCTAAAATCATAAACCCCCGAAACTGAGCAACTGATACACATTTTTAATCCTTAAATTTTAATGGATAAGCATGATTATATTATCTTTATATATAAAACAAAGTCGAGTTCGTTACACCATTTATAACTCAAGAACGGGTGTACCGAATTTCGTGATCTTTGATTTGTTGGATTTGTGTCCACCCCGAATAACAGAATAACTATAAAAAGATCGAGACAATCGCGCAAAAAAATTGATGTCTCACGGGAACGGGGACCACTAACGCTGGTAGAATAGAACCAACTGTACCTTCTGCTTCTCGCTATCATACCAGAGTATGCTAAATTAAAAACGCAATAAAATGGTAACGAGTTGAGTGTATGGCGACCGCGAATTAGTATCGTTTAGTTGTGGGCCATTAGCTCAGCTGTGGGAACTGCCCTGACGCGCACTGATGACGATAGCCTACTCGTATGGATTGAGACGCCTTCGCCACGCTCATCTACCCGCGTTTTAAATAACTTTATCTGTGTCGTCACGGTGCTCGAGTGCGGCCGAATGACTCCGAGTGTACTAACATTTACAATTACATGCTGGGGTAATAACGTTATGGTCGTCTTGAAACGTTTCTAGATGTTAATGATTATTTATTAGACTGTAAGTTCCATTAACAGTTTTTAAAAAACGATTTTGGTAAATACGGTATTATTAATTATCTAACATTGACATGTATAAAGCCAACTGTATTTTCACATTTTATTGGATTACAAGTTATGTGAACTAACATTCACTATTCCACACTTGTCACCAAATGTAGAGCAAGTCATAAAGTTACGGTCACCGCGGTGTTTATCATCAAACCCAATCATCGCTAATGTGTGGAGCGTGCGTGGCGGGCGAGAGCGGGGGAGGCGAGCGGGGGAGGGCGCGCGGGGGGAAGCTTCCCACGATCTGCAGCTGTCAGATAATTGACCTACATCGCGGATGAGTGGTGAAAATGTTCGCTAATGTGAATATTAAGAGCTCTAACTTGCACCATACTCGTGCGGTAACGGACAAAAGCTGTTCATTTCACTGACTGTTCACTTCCATGATGTGATTCTGTAATTTCCGTGATGATCGGCAAGACGTGGTTGGTCCAGGACTAACACAACGATAGTGCCAGAAATAAAAAATTAGATTTATTAATACAAGACTTTTTAGGAGCGTTACATAAGTTCGTTTTTGTATCGTGCCAAGAATAAATCTGTATGATCTCGGGCATTACGTTTTAGAATGACTATCACACGTTAGGTGATGAGACATTACACAATTAATTTAAACACAGTATAGGGGTGTGCACTGGGTATGAAAAGGCAATATTCATTTAGGCTGCCAGATTAATATGCCACAAAAAAAGAAAAAAAAAGTTGTAATTTTCAAATCAATATAAAATTACAAAGTTTAGGCACTTTAAAGTTCAGGAGAAGGCTTGTGACGTCACATGTGGGTAAAAATTGTAGCTACAAGTGACGTCACGCGATACTTCCATTAACTGTATCTTCTTCATTGTTTGTTTAAGTAAAAAAGGAAAAATACGTGTCTAACATTTTTTAATAGTCTGTGACAAGTAAATAAAAAAGAAATAGTCCGGTGCCCTATTTAAGTACTATTCCTATTGCAAGTAAACACTATCAGGATTACGTACGGAACCTACTTAAGAAAACTGATAGCCCAAACGCTAATACTGACAAACAATAACTAGTATCTACACTACATAATAATCCTGCAGCTATAGACTTGACTCTCATGTTTACAAAAAGAACAAAAGTCCAGAGCAGCCACATCACTCATGTTTTACACTCACTGATTACCGCCGGCGTCCACCGCCGCGATAATTGCTGTAAACTGCCTTCACACCGACAGCTTCTATGAACGACTTCTTAACTAAATTGTACTTAATAGCCGTCGCCATTGTGAAGGCTCCAAATGTCAGGGGTCGACAAAACCGACGACATTTCAATATGTCCACTATTTCCTTGTAGCGTGCGTGCTGACACGCATTTAAATAAATTGGGAGCTCAATGGCTTATTACTTTGAAAACTTAATTATAATCCATTGGTTTTCTGTCGTTGAAATCCCTTCCGCGGTTATAATGAAGGGTTTCACAGGGCACTATGATTGGCCACGCAAACCAGCTTTTTTTGTTTCGTTTGTATTTTCAGGATATGTAAATATTTTTTCTCCAGTTGTTTATATTAGCATAGTATTATCTCGGCTATTTGAGCGTTCATTAGCGTGAGGTATCGGGCAGGTCGCCGGTCGTGCTGCGCGGGCGCAGTCGCAGTGACGCCGCTCGTTACAAACCGTTAGATCCGCGGATACCGACACGAACCTGGATTACCTATTCATTTTATGGATGTGTTCACAAATCTCGCAAATAACTTAAATATGAGGTTTGTTGTGATTTGGAAAATATTAAATAAATAGTGTAGGTACCATAGACAACAAACAATACAATCTACATTAAGTTATGTAAATTAATAAACTCAGAATCTTTCAATCCTTGTTCTAAATCATATATCTGAGAAGTCGCTACATTCTATCACAGTTCATACGTTTCACAACGTTCTACGTTCTACGTCTGTTTACAGGTGTTTCCTATTTCACAATGAATATTCATTAACTGTGTCGTGTACCTTTAAAATATAAATCTGAAATTCGAATTAAATACTTAAACAATTGGTCTGAAAACTCTTTAAACAAAATAAATACATAATCAATTATGAAATCCATCATCCGCCCAACTACATAAGTCACATCAATAGCTCAGAATGTTATTTTTACTTCCCTAACGTAACGAGCACAAACTTCAGCAGAATATTAAATATGTAACTGTAACGCGATGAGGAAAATCTGAGATATATAGAAGTACCGTCGCTATGCCGGCCGGCCCGCTACGTGACCGCTGCGTGTGCGCAGCTGGGCGGGCGCTGGCGACGATGCCACAGCACACACTGTACAGTAACATGAAAATTACTTTACTGGTCTTTAATATGGTGTAGAACCTTATTAGGTTTAGGTACCTTTAATTGATTCTGCTCTTCATAATTGCCTAGTTTTACTTAACTTACCGTAAATCTAAGTGTCTTTAAATTACACTCTTTAGGTATGTTTTGAAAAATATATTACTTAAGTGATTCGCTTTAATAGAAGGTATTCTAGTACTTAGCGTCTTGGGATACTGTATCTAACGCGACTGTGCTGCTAAGTCGTGTGCTAATCAGTATGCGGCGCGCGCGCAGCCCGCTTTCCGCTTATCTTCCACTCGTCAACCCCCGACAAATACCCCTCCCCTCTCCCCGCAACGCCGGCCCGCACCCCCGCAACCATCCCACGCGACTATTTCAGCAAGAATTTAAAATAACAGAAATACCACTCCTTACAAATCGTGATGTATGTCAAATGTCGATTAGTACAAAACCTTAAATCTTTTCTGGGAACTTCCGACGCAAGTGCAATCTAGGAAAATCATGGTGTTTTAACAACTATATATTTTATTATAATATATTTATAACAATTGCCTGAAGTATTTTCCTTGTGCTGGGTTTGTCACACTTATCTCATATCCCTGTTCATGTTTTATTTATTTTTCACAAATTGCGATTGGTCATCCTCTACGAACGATCCTTCTGCTGTTACCTACGTAACGAGCACGTTACTCGTACCATTCACCTGAATGAGATCAAAAACAGTGAAGCGCACGACACTTAGCGATGTGAAAGCGGTAATCTCGTGAGATAAATCTGTGCGCATGCGCATCGCGGATCATTTGAATACACGCCACTAATATTAATGGTCTCTCTGCCGTTGTTTGGGCACACACTCGTAAATCAGAGATTAGAATCAATTGTAATTAACAAGTCAATATTTATATATTGTTGAGCACATCCGCTGCTGTGTGCGGTGATTAGAACGCTAACAAACATCATTGTTAACGATCTGAGGAATGAAGACTCTATTACAGTACTGACAAAGAACTTTGTTGTAGGAGTCAGGACATTGATTCTATTCTCTAACGTAGCAACTATTAATATGGTTTAGTTAGAAATGTTAGACATGTGTGGTGGTTGGTACCTATGTTTGTAACTGCCAGTAAGATTAAGAGTTAAGACATTCCTGCGAGTTCCGCCAAAGATTTCTTCATGTAAACATAATTCTAGGTTATTTCTAAAACCTTTCCTATTTTGATTTTCATAGACATTCCTTTAATCATAGTTCGCGAGATACGCCGGTACCTACCGCGGCCGTTCATTATCGCATTAAGCTAACGGACTTTAAACATAGTGCAGGAGCCACAACGCCGCGCTCCTAGCCTGCGTGAGGCGGGGAGCTCGCCCCGATCGCTCGACTACACGGTAGCCTACGTTACCTAGGAACATATATGTACACTATAATTGCAACATATCTAAGGTATTGTAATCTGTTGCGAAACTTAATCGTGTTTTGTTCGTACATTCCTACCAAAACAGAAGCTATTTTGATGAAAACTGTGTTTGACATGCAGTTGTTTGACTAATTAATTACAATAGCTGCATACTATTTTGTATGCCGGAAACACGAGACTCGAAAAATAATCTGTTGACTTAACTTATTAATACTGCGCCAAAATATAACCTGAATCTATAACAAAAGCAGCCTTAGCAAATGAACAATTTAAATTCATTTTTTATTTATCGAGAAACTTTACTTTCGACATGGCCATATTTGCTTAATTTTCAATTAATTTCAATTTCAATCCAATGCTAATGCAAATTTGATATTAGTTTAGCGGTCACGAGAATCTATTTCTTGAAAAAAAAATACTGTCAATGGAAAGAACTAACTGGAATCCTAACGGTAACAGTATTTTTTTGTACTGTGTTGTTTGTGCTTGCTAAATATATGACTATTTTGTATTGACATTGTATTAGAATTGAAATTCATTCAAGAGTAACCCCCAGGTCATAAGAAGTAATAAACTAGCCACCAGAAAATGCCTGCCTCGAACAACATGTTTGAAAAATCCACATATTTAGTAAACAGTAGTGTGGTGGACATCGACCCACGCATTCCGTCTCATTCATAAAACACAACAATTAACATAATATATTTACAGCCATTTACATAAATCCTCGAGTTATTTGCAGATGTATCCGTTGTTCTGAGTTTATGCGTCCCAGTCTCGGAGTATAAATGTTACCAGCTATAGAAAACTGCCGTTAAAATATAAAGCGAAAATGTTTTTTTTATGTCCAGATATTCTGGGACACCTTGGGCTTCAACTGGCAACAGCGAAGTGGCTTTATAGAAGATGTCAAAATGTTAAGGTGTTACAGTGTTATTTCAGTGGATTTGCAACAGGATTAATTTAAAAACTAGCCAGAGACGCTGGCGGTCCATGCTTGTCTTATTCATACCCTAAACACGAATTTATCCCAGCCATCTATCCCGCTTCATCCTGCGATGCGCGCGCACATCACCGGGAGGATAGCATGAAGCTGCGCCGGCGCAGTTTACAGCATGTTTTACGATCGGTGATAGCATCGATAGCGATCACATCACTAGCGGCCTCATGTTAATGTCTTGATATCAATGCAGATATAAAGCACTGATGGGAAGCCTCTTATCTAACGTGTATGCTGGCAGGCTGTTGGCAGGATGCTGGCAGTCTGCGGGCATCGGGGACGTCCGCGTTATCGTGATGCAGAATGCTCTTAAGCATCGCTCGGGAAACCATCGCACAACTATATCTTGTTCCTAACAACTTTTGAATCTAAATATTGGCTACTTGATGGCTACTAGATGTTTGAAACATTATAGATCTTGATAACAGAATTGCTGTCGATGAATGGAATATTTGTATTTATTGACGTTTGGTGTAGTGTCCAGATTACGTTTCATCAATTTGATCTCTTAACCCACGGGAATATAGTTAGACTAAACTTCCCAAATCAATATGGAAATGATTCAATTCCGATTCAAAATCCATCCAGCCACTGAGACTAGCCGTTAAAATATTATACAAATGTGCAAAATTAAAATAAAAGCTCCCTGCCGGGCATTTTATTGCTCGGTCGTAATAATAACCATTTGTACGTATAAATTGATAAAAATCTTGTTAAAACTCACATAAATGATGGTATATGACGGGTGTGTATGACACCTGCTGTCATTTTGGTGGTCGCCTAATTAATATGCGGGGCTTGACGTGCTGCACCCCGCGCCCCCCGCACCGCACCCTGCACCCCCGCGCTCCTCCGGGAGGCTTCCAATCCTAAATTCACAAAAAGCGTTCAGAGGACCGGATCTGTGGTTGCGGGTAGAGCAGACAATACGATGTACGCAGCTCTGATATGAGTTATTATAACCTGTTGCAGTTAGCCATCACAGTCGAGTGTACCTACACTATACAGCCACACAGTTGCGGGCGGTAGTCTTATCTGAAATGTTGGATCAGTTTACTGAGACAAGACGTGTGCGATATTATGTATTGATATTAATAAAAGTCGTTACGATTCATGTAATAGCCGTAAGTAAGTACTTAAGTGTAGGTATCGTAAGTAAAATATAAATGCAACGCGTCCATTATTTTTAGTGCCGACTTCAAGATTGGTCTACTTCGGACCGCGAACCTCTGGCATGCCCTTACTATATGCATTACATAATGCATAGGTGTGAAGAAATATCAACAAAAATAAGGAAGAGTAAAATGTGTAAGCCGAATCGCAGCTATCGTCTACGATCAGCCATCGTGCGAGCTATCTCTCTGTTATCCCACTCCTCCATCGCCTATCTCGTTCTCACAGACTGGCAACATTCCGCGAGTGTTTACGAGATGCCGAGTGTTGCCAGTCGCATAGCACTGCCGGTGTTACTATACTGATATTAACAGTTACATGTTATAAAAAGTACCTATTTGTACGAAAAAATTATGGACGTTGAAAGGCATATGTCATTAGATAAAGTGAAATTCAAATGACCTTCTATCTATGAAAATCTCAACGGTGTTTAGCAACTTTCCTAAATCGAATTCTCTTTCAATAACTGAAAAAAATAATGCTAAGAAGTTGCTTTACACCGGCTAGATTTTTATAAAAAAAGGTCAGAAATGTTTAGTACATTTATGGTTGTTTTACTGGCCATTAACAAGTTAAGTTTGTCTGGTGAGAGAATAAAACCCGTGTCAGGAACTGCGGCGCGCCTTTACAAAAACGAAATAAAGTTGACAAGTGATTAATTATAAAATTCAGTCTCTACCTTACGAGTACTGTTGGTACAGTCAACCGCCCATCTATGGACATAGTTTGACTAACAAAACATCTTTATTTCAAAGTAGTATGGTTGAGTTTTGTTTGGCGTTGTTATCACTGGCCATAACGCCATAACTTCCCTTGATGAACAAGTCTTACACCTCACATACACGCACGGCTATCGATTCCACCTGTAGCGTGATTTACAGTATTTGCGAACACTTGAAACAACATCGGCTAACTTCGGCTGACTTCGTGCGAACCCGTGTCGACTGGCATGGCCCACGACGAGTATATTTACGAGGTGTTTGCGCTTGCGCACCGTGCACATACACGAGAGAAGATACTATTAGATAAAACAGCGTTTTATCTCTAAATTCTTGTATTATAAAATTTATATACATATATTACAATGTTTTTATTCAAAAGGTAAAGATATTAAATTTAGGATAGTAACCACAAATTGTAGGTACTCAAAATAAAAACCGCTCGATTTAAATTCCTGGTAAAACGTTTTGCATGCAAAAACAATATCCTTAATCCATTGATGTGGTGAATGTGCATGTCAGTCATTTACTGTGGCGACCGCAAACGTTGTGGTCTGCAGGCGGAGGCCGGCTCAGCTCCCCACACAACAGGAAGAACCGTGTAGACGGCGCGCAGATGAAACGCACCACCGACAAATAAATAACTTCAGAACACTCAGCAGTCATTTGTCTCTATAAGAGAAAACTACCAATTTTGTTTACAATCTAATAGTTAAACCAGTAGACTCTTATAGGCTACTCAGTTTCGTCTTCGCGGAATTCTGAAACCACTGGATCAAACTACGGCTACAACTGAGATAATATTAAAAAGCATAAAAATATGTTAATCCCTCATTCACTATCATATACTTAATTATGTTCATTATTTTTTTTAGGTTTCTGTATTTTTTTTGTCTATATTTTGTGTTTGTAAAAAGTTTTTTTTTATTTCCTTTGATGTTTGTTAGTATGTTACACGTATTTCCATATTATGTTTTATGATATAAGTTAAATTCTCATTTTATGCTGGCATCAAATCTATTCGTAATACGTGACTCTCTCGTGACTCTCATTATAAACTTTAATTTAAACATTTAGTTAATTCGGTTACCCACTAAGTTTGAAGTTCATGTACGATTTAGCATCAGCTTTCAGTCAGACTGTACATTGAGACCGCACATTAACTTACTCCGTGTACCGGCCGCGACTGTCGTGTAGCTGCGCCTGCGCACACCTAGCCTAGTTGTCCATTATGGTATTATTTAAATCGCCAACTAAAGGATATCGAGCACCATGTTGCGATTGTAATTTTGTTTACTGCAGTGAAGAGGGTACTTAAAAAGAGCGTTTAGTACGTGTTCACAATATTGTATGATGATAATTAACGTCATCATGTGTAATGTAATAGTGTACACATATGGAGGTTTACGTAAAATAATATTAAAACCAAGACCATGAAAAATTAAATTTCCACAGTATGCAGATAACAGGACTCCAATATGAGTCATGTTATCAGCATATTTATAAATTTATACAGGCTTGTATTTTATGCCTGTGTGAAATTAACAATGTAGGATATTCGTTAGGTGAAACAGATAATGTACGTACCTGTATATCTCCCTTTTCCTTCAACCATGTGAACTTTTCTAGTAGTTGGCAATATTAGCAATGTCTAGAATAAAGCCATCCATAAATCGGCGACCACAGCTCCATACATCACGGGTCTGGTCAGCCGCGGAACGTGTCGAGGTGCGCGGGCGCAGGCTCCCGTGAGATCGCCGCGCACGCATGCACGTGTATCGCCACACTGTGCACGCATCTACAAATATTGACAGGATTCAATATCGATAAAAGTGTTTCATTATTAATAGTAAAATACGACTTGATCTTGGCAGATGCAAAGCAGCAATGTAGTTTAAGAACGCTGTAAGTTATTTTTTGCAGTATAGTGGATTAACAGGTCTCCTGAAGGTACTAAGTATGAATATATTCTTGTCGAATTTCTACCACACCACAAGCCCTAGAAGTACTTTCCTGGACGTTCCCCATGTTGTATCGGATTTTAAATACCAATAACTATGTAATCAGGTTTAAGTTTGTAAAAAAGGACACTAATTATGATAAAAACTCACGATGTGTAAGTAACAATATGTTAGTAGTACACGGCAGATAGCTCAATAGATCCGGAGGAACTATTGAGCTGTCCACTGTCTAAAACTAGGCTAGGACATGTTCTAGATCCTGTCTCAGGTGACTACAACTGGCTCCGAGTGCAAAGTAGAATGAAAGAGCAACATCAATTATACAGCACTTACTTCTCTTAAAGGTCTTTTCAAGTTATTTAAAGGAAAAAATACCTCTTAAGAAAGATGCTACGGATGATGAACTTATTTATATTAGCTAACGTAGAGCAAATTGAAGATTAGTTAGTTTGCGTTGTTTGCTTAGCACAGCTCGTCCTGCACTTTACTGTAACTTCAATCAAATACTGTCTGCCAGAACACTAGATAGGTGCATATTACAATTATATTATTCTATAGAATAATCAAATAGAATAATATTCGAAGCTGATGATAGAAGCAGCAATTCAAGCGATTAGTAAATCTTCAAGCAATTAATAATATTGTCGGCTAATTAATTATATTTGTATGCAATTTGTAATTACCGGTAGCGTAGTGTCCCGCATACCTGGCGGGGGCAGAGGGCGCCACCACGCGCAGGTATCGTGACGTAACGCCAGGGTCAGCAGAGCCAGCTGATAGCTCACTGATAACCATCGCTTGATGACGTCGACGATACGTATGTTTGTATCGTCATACCTACTTTCCCTAAATAGGAAACTGGGCTTTCGAAATCCATAACAATAATGTGAGGAGTTTAACTCCTGACCGGCAATACTAAGCCACGGTTGCTGAAAAACTGTTCCATTTAATCTGTTATAAAAACTATTTCTTATGTCATTTTCTGACCAAATTCCCAAACCATTCACGATACTAGACATAAGGTTTGAAAGACGCTAACTTCACACACACAGTACACTACACAGTTGGCGAAACAGAAAAACGCTGAGTATAACATAAGTGTATATTAATAAAAAAATGATATCTAACCACACGACTTTACAAAGTCTTAATAAATATTTATGAAAAATAATCAACGTTAAAAAAATTGTACTTTTTCATTACATTTAGTAATAATACTAACACTGTTGAAAATTTGAGAAACTTGTATGAAATAATAACTTTATTATTTTATACTCAGCCTATTTTTTCTGTTCTGATGGTTTGTATATTTTTAGTCGGCCTTTAGAAACTCAGACTACAACTGAAAATACTATAACTGCGTATTTTGCCTAACCCAGGAATAGAATCCTTCCCGCAGCAGTCATGTTAGCTGCCAACAGACAGCGACCGATGAAGTGCTCCAGTTAGAAGATTTATTATTGTTTAACCAGACTTGTCTCAGTGACGGGACACTTGTCGTTAGAACGGATAAGGTAAACCGATTAGTTTAATACCTGGTTAGTTAAACATAACTTGATTGCGCGACTGTTCGCGTAAATCTTGTCAACTATCAGGTCAATTAATGCAGCTCACTGTATAAATTAGTGTTACCTTGATTGAAATACTAAGTAAATTCAAATACAATAAAAAATCACAGGTATCTTTACATAACTTACATCAATACATCATGTTACTGTTCGTGTGCTCTCATCTTAATATCTTAAAATCTACGATACTTCTACACGTGAAGACTTGTAATTGGCTGTCTTTTAACTATGATTGTCTGTCTTATTAAGTTTTATCTTAGCTGTAAGTCTTCCATAGTATAATAAATAAATAAATAAATGAATAAGTAAAATTATTATTGTTGTTAAAATCATTATTAAACGCAGTATTTCATACTTATTCTGTTTCTTTTCAGTTAACACAAGAATTCGACTTCAACACCAGTTCGACTCGCGACACCACCGCCGCCACGTCAGCTTATGATAACGGACTTCTATTGGGTCTGAAACTAGTCGGGCGATCCCCAATGATTCTTAATAACAGAAGAATTCTAAATGTGTAGGTACAATTTTGAGAACCTAAAGTTTGCTGCTTTTAACATAAGGTACTTGCACTTTGTCTGCCGCCGCACGCTAATTACACGCGACACGGGTTCCATCCCCGCATGGAACAAGCATGTATGTGATCAACAAAGACTTGTTCTAAGTATAGGTGTTCTTTGTGCATATGGTTTAAATATTTGTGAAACTCTTAGTGCGGGATTAGATTCTTTAGTGCAGAAGTGGTTTTTAGCCACAAAATAAAAAAAAAAAACTAGCTAATAACAATTATAATTTTAACACCTTTCTACAGATAGACCATAACTACTTTCTTTCTGTTTTGATAAAATTCTTAAGGCTCAATTAGATTATCAAAATATGGGATATCATGACATCATAAATAAGGATGTGTATCAAACAATACCAGTTTGAGAACTTTACATAAAAACCCAATTACACTGAACCTTTTAAGTAGGAGTCGTCGTCGCTTTCTCCTATAACAACAATCGTTTTGTTATTGTTAGCGGTCAGTGTGCCGGGGACGACACGGACCGTGCCGGACGGAGCCGGACGGGGCAGGCGCGGGCCGGAGCGGGCTGGGGTGGGAGGCTGTCGGCCACGTCATCGAGATCCACAAAAACGCTCAAACCTTTTCGACCGGTGGATAGGTAAACGATGGACACATCTTCAGGGCTTTCACAATCAAATAACTATTAAATAGGCTTTATATTTATGTTTCAAGTGTGTTACTAACTTCCCAATTATATTACAGAACTAATTTTACTTTTGTTATGGTTGCGCTCAGTTTATTCTACCAATGTTAACACAGTTTGCAGAAACATTACAAAAAGCTAAACAAATTGTTATAGAGCATATTTATTAAATAAACCAACTTCTCTATGATTATGATTATCTACCATTCACGATTTGCCATCCTCAAGACTTTCTTGATAATTCGCGTTATCCACATTAAAAATTCTATGAATACTCAGATAATTTCCAAATGTTCGCGCGGCAGCCCTATCGCCTACGTGTGCGCAGCCCGCGTGGGCGTGCACAGCGGTGTTTGCTCCTAATACTCGACTAAACACGGCCGACAACCATTAACTGTGCACTTTATTGGGCACTTGTTTGAACACATCCCCCCCTCCCCCTCCCCGCCCGGTCCCCCTATCATAACCCCTCACGATGACACACGGGTTTTGCTATCTAAAACAGAAGGTCCACGCTCATCAAATGTAAAAACTAACTAAAACTATATAATTATGATAAGTGTTCACTTAAATTTACACATTGTATGTGCACTGTTTTATACAAGGACTAAGTGCCTCCCGCGTTTTACACGTGCTGTGCCTGAGATATAATTATCCCATATCTTGAACCACCTTAAACTAAATAAGTACTACTAATCGTCCAAATCCTTGAAGTAAGCATGTTTTGCGCGTGAGAATGAAAAACATCCATCCTATTTAAACGTTTGCATTTATATGGTAAAACGATAAAATATACATTTACACGTTACTTAGAGGAAGTTTGGAAGTAGCACCAGTAATAGAAATTGGAAGGTATTCCAATCGTCTTATAATGAAGAGGGATGAAAGTCATGTAACAACAAGAGTAAGGAGTATGACAGTGAATGGAGGTGCAGGCAGAGGAAGTCCGGGAAAGAGATGAATGAATACTGTGAAAGACGACAAGAGAAAGAAGGTAGTGAATGCTGAGATGAAGTATTAGGTATGAATTGAATGTTAACATTATATAGTGCGGCGACCTCAAATTATTGGTAACATGGCAGGGAAAAGAAGACTACTCTCCAGAATTTCACCCTTTTCATTTTTAACAACTAGGTACTCTAGACCTAGTTGTATAACCCTTGCACTACGTGAACCTTCTGAGATACATTTGCATTGCGACTCACTCTGCTAGTTGTACATTAATTGCTGTCATAATATCCGTAGTAATATAATAAAAGAAGGTTCTAGTTGATTGCCTTTCTTTGTTTTATATTATCTTAAAGCTAATGGAGCTTATTTATATTTCTTTTAACTATTCTTTTATTCAGAGATTCAGATGTATCAAACTTAATGATTATTTTATTTAATAGTATCTTACACCTCAAAGAGTTACGCTGGATTATTAATTAATATAATTTATTACAATAACCCTTCAACGGCAGTATGACTTCCTCATAACTTAGATCAATTAATTGTACATAGTAAATGTAGAGAAATACCGTCTACTAAGAAAAGGGATTTGCAAAGAAAATCCAAACTGGACTTACATTAACAGTTTTCTGTTTTATATCTATCGTCGGAAACTGCAATAACACTTGAAATACTTTAGAAAAATAATGGTTTCTATTATATCTGCCATATACCGCTTTTAAGTAAGTTTATCTGTATTGCAGCATTTAACTCGGTTTCTGAAATTCCAATCAATGAAAAAACAAAATATAATATTCCAATCTTTAGGTTAGGTTTTTGGTCTACAAATTACATTACTTGACATTAGTCTTGAAAAAATACGAAGGTAAATATGCGATGGCTTTCAGGTATCATGTTGTAATTATATAATTACATATTGTCTGTGTAACTGCAACAATACCTTTATCATTCTGTTTTAAGCCCACGCTATGTCTTTGCCCAATGAGCTGTATGTATGTACTCAAGCGCCGGTGGAGTTATAAAGATGATTGTTTATTTGATGTTATTGTGCGCGCGTTATTGGGCTGAGTAAACATGTGTTTTTACAGGTTTTAAAAAGGTTTACTTTGTGAAGTCTGTGATTATAACGGGTCTGTTGTAAAGTATATTCGACTATCTTCGAGAGTTAAGGTCGCGACCGCAGCGCCGCGCGCCGCCGGCCGCCGGAAGAATGTAGCTTAAATAACTTGGACAATTTAAAAAATGATATTTATTAAAATTGACTGCTACTTGTACGCAATGCATTATCATAATTATTGTATTATAGGGTACCATGGCAGTACATTTTTTAAGATTGCACTGTTAGCTCATACCTTAGTCGGACGACGCTGAGACTGAGATAGACGATAGAAAACGTTTTGAAAGATTTGTTCAAATCTCGATAGGTGTCAACTGTATTCTATAAATAAAAACAAATATCTTTAAATAAAAACAATCTTGTCCATAAATAATGTAACTTATCATTTATTTATTACAATAGACGTAATAAACAGTAGTGTAATAAAATTAATCAATATTAAAATAGTGAAACACAGGTGAGGCATCGCCGCGCCGCACACATATATCACGTGAACTGCATCGATGACTACCGATGATAATATAAACTAAACATAAATATTGTACCAGTGTTTTCGGTACTTCGGCTCTCGGCACTCGGCAGTGGGCCGTCGGCTTTCGGCTATCAATTAGCCGAACAGCGTATAATCAATTAGCTGGGCATACCACAATTATGGCCGGCGTGGGGACAACATGTAGTGACACGCGACACCTCCAGAGTCTATATAAATTTCTATCTTCATAAGGTGTTCGTAAGCAAAGCTCTTAACTCTAACTTTATTTGATATTTATTATTAACGTATTTGTACAGAGGAGCTTAAAAGAAACCTCATTAAAACATAAGAATAGGAAATTAAAGAAAGAAAGAAAATTCCGGAAACTGTCGGAACTTTCTGATTTAACTTTGGGAAACAAATCTTTGCATGATAGTACCAGGTTTATTTCCACTCATTTTTGTTTGTTTTCTTTTATCCGTGTTTCTGCATTCCCATTTATCATGGTATTAACATGAGCGTATTGACTCCGACACATTCGCGCGGCCCGACGGGCGGCGCACGCGCATAAAGTTCTTGGTATTAACAACAACACTCCTGAAGAACTTTATTTTACTTCGGACAGTTCTTATTAAACGTATTGTATTCGTCATATTTATGTCAGTTTACAGGAACTAGCTTTGGGAGATCTGTGAGAAGAAAGGATATTACAAAAATACAGAAAATAATAGGTATGCAGCAAAAAGCGTTTCGTCCATTTTAGGCCTAGGTACAGGATCCAAAATGATACACAAGCCAAAAATGTAATTCAACGTGGAAACTAAAGCTAGGATAGGCGTTATCTAAATATGTAGCTCAATTTGTCATGACATCTTTAAAATATTAACTCAGCTCTGAATGAAAAACTATAATTTAACTAAAAAAGACAAATAAAAATCTTGATTGTTTATTTATAGATTTGAGTAGATAAACGTTTTAAATTCAATGGAAAGCGTTTACAGGCACATAATAATAATAAAGAGTAAGTTACATCCGAGTACGCGCAGCATCGTAAACAGAGAGTTTAAAACTCGGGCCGATAAGCGTCGATAATATAGTGACACCTGCGACACCGCGACACGACTGTCTTGCGACAGATAACTAATTGTCGATACATAAGTACAAACGATTTATTGTATTGCCGGTCGGAACCCGTGTCTACCGTGTGTTTTGTTACATATCTTGTAGAGATAATTGGGAAGCTGTGTTATCTGCCCTCGAACGGTGCGACTTCCTACGGTTAATAGGAAGATAAATGTATGTATACGTTACAAAAGTTGCGACATCCGAAATATTTATGTACGAGGAGAACATATCGGCTTGTGAGTGTGTGTCATCGAAGAAGAAACTGCGTTTTGATCGACAGATACAATGACAGATAACGCACTAGCTGCGGCCGCGGGGAAACGCTCCGTGTAACGACTTTATTATTGAGCATATAAAAAGGTTGTATTGATATAGTAGCAATCAGTTATAGTATATAACATAGCAGCATATCTGATGAGGTCGCGGTCGTCCATAACGACATCGTGTATGTCCCCGCCGAGAGCGTGCAGCAGTTGTACTGTCCCAGTTGTGCCGCACCATGTTGGCGCAGTCGTGACGCCGCCACCAGCCCCTGCCGGGACGTGCTGCCGCTGATAACGGTGAGCCCAACGTCCACGGCAACCTAATTACTAGTCGCGTACGCACTATTAGGTACTACCCTCCAATATGATCGCAATCTTAACGAACTTTATGTCGGTCCCGGCACATATAGCTTGCCTAGTTTATGCTCCCGCGCCGGACTAGGAAGTGCAATTAATAAGCTGCGGGGCGCGTCCGCGTCCAATTAAACGATAGTATCAGATACGCGGAGGGTTAATGAAATGCCCTCTGAGGAGTGCGCAGGATACAGTTACGGGAGATTCTAATTACTGAGGATCATATTTTGTGAATTATACGCTGGGAGGATTGTTCCCGAGCGGCTTGACCCTGCTGCGGGCCGCTTGGAATGTTCGCACTAGCTGTTGCTTAAGTTGCTACTTACGTTGATACTTTGTTGTTATAAGATTTTGCTTAAGCCATTTGAGTACGTATTGTTATAATTTAAAACATATATGAACGATTAACTGTCAGTGTATTCGTGTTCTAAGTACACGAATACAGTGAACATAACATACAATAGTTTTCTTCGTAAAAACCTATAGGTATACATGTCTCACCAATTAGCAATCTCTACAGACCACCGAAAGTCTCCTTTGTAGCAATCTCTTATGAAACTGGAGCACTGTCGTTTGCCGATGTAGCGATGTAGCGAGCTGCGGCACATTACTGACACTGCCGATGCCGGAGCGACTGTCGTAGAACCCTCGCAATATTTAATAACTTCGCCGAGCTTCGATCTCTTTGTGTTCACTTTCGTTTCCCGCCATACTTCACGTAGCTGTCATTACGGTTGATTCACGAGCAGTACTCGCCGATACTTAATACTAATTACCTAATAACCATAATAACCAATTCGGTGATTATCTGATAATTAAGTTGTTACTGCAGGAGAATTACACCTGCACTGACATTAACTTGAATTATTTATATTGGCTAGTTCCGCGGTTATATGAGAACTGTGCTAGCCGCGCTAACTACTTACTGTTAGATGTTACGAGTATCATTTGTCGCTAACACGATCGCAAACGAGATTGAACTTAAGATCTAGAGTTCAATTCCAAGATAAGGAGAAGTTTCTAGAGTCTTGACATTGCGCCAACCTTAATATTTATAAAGACCAAAGTTTTATAGAAATATGTCGATCATGCCATGATGCAAAGATGTAAAGTTGTCTTTCCTTTTGCACCATGAATGGGTCTTTAGGTCGCAAGACTCTCCGCATAGGTTGCGCTCAGCGATTTATAGACCAAGTGTCGAACACGGGTATCTAGGTTTATTTTATTATAAATTTAACTCGCTAACGGTTAACCTGAACGTGGTATGTATGTTTATCTTCGTCCATCGAGGTGTAAAGGTGTGATGTTCAACATAAGCAGAGCTACAAGATCAGCAGGAGATGTTCTCGGACGATATACCGCCACCTCGGCCCCGGGCCCGGCTGTCCGCCACAGTTCAGGCGACCGCTGACCCGCCGCATGCCGCGGCTCCGGCCACCGCTAACGTATTCCGGTAAACCTATTAGCTCCAGAATTAATTGGCATGCGTATCGCGCTCGCAGCGACACCTCAGAGGTCGAGGTCACCTTATATACGACCTCCCAACACTTATATTTATGTCGCGGGATTTTTACGATCCACAGATGGAGATATTATTAGTACTTGTGCAGTTACTGGACGGATATACTTACTGTAGCTGAATAATTTAATTTAACGGGTTATGACCTGCGACCCCGAGCGCGGTGCTGCTATATATTATATTTTGTACCTACCAGTGTTTATTGGAGTCACATTTTATGGTTACACGAGGAATTTGGGCAAATGACTGGCTCTAATCGCTTGCGTTTCCATAAATTATAGAAAGTAGACATCATTGTACTCACAAATAAAACCATTACGTTTTTAATGAGCACTGCTGCGCATGCGTGGAGCTACAAGCATATTGTAAAACGTCCGCAGCACGCAGAGGCTCGCCGACCACATCGGCACAGTCGGCAGTTCGCCAAACAGGTATTATTAAATTCATTAATCGCTTCAAGTGAAACTGCGTGCAATAAACATAGCATTAGTTATAAACAGCTCTCCCCGACTTGTTTACGACGCCGCCATTTAAATCCGTAAATTCGTCCACTTAATAAAACATCTGGATTGTAGATAATTCGTCCACATACTCACTCACTTGTGTAGATTGCCGGTAGGTATAATTGTGGATACTGCTAGATATTTATCTGCACGTTAGGTCGAGCTAGTGTCCACCTTCCACTCCTGTGCGTTGGTCCCCGCGAGTGGCGAGCGCGTGTGGAGTGTGGAGCAACACGAGCAGTTTCCCAACAGCTCCAGCCGGCGCGCGTCCGACATCCACATACACGGGGCTATTACATAGATAAGCCTATCGTCTAATTTAAATAAAACATAACACAAAGTGGCGCACGCGCAGGGGGCATCGATGACCGAATTTATTGGATTCAGTTGACACTACACGACATGAAGGTTCCGTATTTACATTTGTATCGTTAATCATAAGAAAATTAGTTAAAAGTAAACGTATGTGGGTGTAACATGCGGCAGGAATGCTGCCTGCGTTGTGAGAATGGACGAAAAGAACGATCCGTCACCACATACCAACTAAATATCAGTAGTTCATCTAATCAAAGTTTTCATAAAATTCAGATAAAACCAAACAGATCTATAAGTATCCCACGAGATAGGAGGTTACGTCATAAGTCTAGTTACAAGGCGACGCCTAAGAAATATACCAATGTCCTCCAAACACTCTTCTGGACTTTTACCTATAATTACTTTCGTTAGGAGTATTCATAATTATTTAGGATAATATGGATACGTGAGTAAACCTTTATATTCCTAAATAACTCCTCTTCTGGACTATTCAACATTTACACACTAATATAAAAATATGGCATATTTAGACACCCGATACGAAGTGAAGCCGATCTTTCATCTTGGCAAATTAGCAAATAAATAAAACGAATAAAGAACGATGGAGTAAGCTCCACCACGCACATATTAACAGAGGTCACTAAAACTAGGAAATAAAACTAATTTATATAGTTCGAGATTAGCGAAACGAACAACATAAAAGCTATTATAGCATTCAATCGCAGCAACATAAAAATAAATGTTATTCAAAGGCTTAATGTGAATGAGTTTTTATAAAAGAGGCGATCATGATTTACACAAGATGGCAAATAACGTACAGTCGACAGCAAAAAGTAACTAAAAGAAATTCCTACATAAAATCACAAAAAAAAAAAACTAAAGATAAATTTACCTTATTTACTCAATTGTTAAGTTATCTACTGATCCGTTTGAACTCGGTGCCCAGCCAAACAGGTATACAACACCGACTTCATTTTGGCATTAAGCCATTCACATTTATCTTTCCGATAATAAAAAAAAAGAAAATCGGTCCCCAATTGACAAAGAAATCGGCGAACATAAATTTATTTTTAATACGTACAACACGTACAATAGTGTACGTGTAGCATAGCACCTCCTCCTTTCTTGTACTCGGTTAAAAATTAGAAATCTATTTATAATATTTTCAAGACAACCTTTTAAGGGTAACGGATTGAAAATGTATAACTAACTAGTTCGCAATTATAATGTCTAAATATTTAAATAACACCTCAAGTTTATAACACCTAGTAAAAATGTAAAATCACACAGAATCAAGAGCATCATAAACGATCACCTTTGTTACTGACTGTACTTACATTTTGCGGATCCTACGTAATCGATTTACCCTCAATAAATCTCATACACATTACTCTTCCATACATTCATACACTCACTTCTCATACAGACATATTTATGAAGTTCGGAGCGGTCCAAATATTCGGATTATGCAGATCACTCCAGTGGCCTGTGACCTCAGAGGTTTTACATTAGTTTATATTTTATCTGTGGGCTCCGCCGGGTCACTAATGTTGTTACGTTGGAAGCCATGGTAAATTTACGTCGGAGATTATTTTTATTTTGGTTAATGCGTAATGTTGAGATCGTTTGAATGCTCAGAATCGGAATAAATTCATTATTTCCCCGTAACGGCTTACAGTGTGTTATGAGACTTAAGCTGGCAGTAATTCTTTGTGAATGACCTCAGATAAGACATTGTCTCTGCCTGGCATGTATGAAGATGCGTTGTTAATTTAGAATTCTCTCTGTCGACCACTCGATATTAGTGTAATCGATAACACTAAGCCTTTTATAGTTATCTACCTCTTATTGAGCATTGAACTCATGTATTAGGTAGGTTCTTTTGCTATACCTACTAAACTTATTTTAATCTCTACGATTTGCTTAACATGGAATTTAGATCATTAAGGTAAAGCCAGTTAACTGATGCATCAGCCTAGTTGTATACCGAGTCGCATACCGGTATCCAAACATCTAATAGGGATGTTTCCTGGGTATGAAAAGTTAAAATCTATTTAGTCCGTCAGTTAGATAATAAAAAAATATTAGACACGTATTTTTTCTTTTATCAAAACAATAAAAAAAAACAAAGATACACCGCTTTAAAGTTTCGGAGTGGGGGCTTATGACGCTACGCCTCGCTAAAAATCGTAGCGAGGAGTGACGTCACGCGTAACTTCAGTTCTCTGTATTTTGATCATTTTTTGTTTGCAGGAAAAAAGAAAAAATACGTGTCCAATAAAATTCATTAATCTACAAGACGGACATTAAAAAAAAAATAGGAACAGGCCCATTATATCACACCTCTAGCAAATGAACACAGCCTAGCACCTAGCTGTCTAGCTGCCTAGCTGCCTAGCTAGGTGCGCTAAGCCTGAGAACGCGTAAATCAAATAGAGCACTCCTATAGTGGAACCATCCGACACTGCAATATATCGGTGGAAACATTCGGGCTGCCCTAAGGTGCGGGCACGTTATTTTTATCAAACAACAAAATTAGACAAACAGTTCAATTACCTACAGTTACAAAATATTTCCCTCAATTTTTAATATAATCTTAAGTAAAATATTATAATTATTATCAGGTTTTATCCGTTAACCATTTACGTTTATAAATGACTTAATTTTTTTAAATAAATTTTATTAAAAATCGTCTATCTACGAAATTATTTTTTCGACTTTGATAAAACAAAAACCGGCTTAAAAAATCTACAGAAACACTAACAAACAGATTTGATGTAAAAAGTTTAATAAAACCTGATAAATGTGTGTCTCGAACCAATTACATTATTATTTGCTATTAATTATATGCCTCTCTGTATGCGAGCTATAAAATACATTTAGACATATTTACATAATAAACTGGATACAGATTAGGATTCTTTTAATTTTATAGATAAGCTAAGATCCTTTTATACGTTCTGAGTCATGTATTAAAGTATTTATAAATTAACATAATCAGGTCATTGCCGTCTCATCAGGCTGTGGACATGGTTACGTGGACACATTACAGATAACTAATACTAATAGCATTAACAGACAAAGCCGGCTGGACGGACTTTTCAGTTAATAGCGGTACCTACACTTTATTTCACTATACCTCTCATATAGTGTTAAAGAAAAAAACCGGGTAAGTGAAGATCTGCCCTGCACGCCGAGGGTTCCGTACATATTTTGCTGATCGCCACGGTTAACCCTCCAATTACAAACTTAACTGTACGGTCAAAAAATAACACTACTAAATTTCCAATTCAAAATGTTCGGAATTGACGTTAGACCTAGCATCATTCCTTTCGTGACGGGAATTATCCTTTAGGTTTTGAGTTTCTCGGAAAACGACCAAATTGGCTGTATTTTAAATAGCGTTGACATGAGGTAAATAGGGGCTTAAAATATTTGAATTTACAGCACGTCCAATTAAGTGTCCTGAAAACGCAGCAAGATATTGTGAAAATATGTAAAATAGCCGGCGTAAATTAAATATGAATCTTTTAGTTGTTACTAGCTTTGGCCCGCGACTTCGTCTGCGTAGAAGTCGAAAATGGTTTTTGACATTCCAATTTTAAAGAGTATTGCATTGCACCAAGGTTTTATGTGAGTTTACCGTTTTTTGAATAAAATCGATTTAGATTTAAATCAAAAGCACTAAAGAGTATTGATATCAAATTCATTGTAAATCACCCCTAAAATGACATTCTACCTCTTTTTAACGCCGTTAGCGTTAGCGATGAGTTTCAATAAAATTGGAAACACGTCTTCCAGCAATTTTGTAAAAGAATGTTTATGCAAAATTCGGATGCCTACGACGCACAAAGAACACACTACTATCAGTGGTTTAGGCTGTACGTTGATACGTCAGTCAGTCATTCAGGACAAAACATTTTATTACATAGATATTGATTCTTTCATGTATGTAACCTGCCGCCATCTCCCGCCACTCCCAATACCCTGCATGTTTCCAACATTACTTCTCGACATTACGTAAAAGAATTCAAATAATTCGCTCCGTGTAATTGTAGGTACCTACTGCCTTATCAGCTGAGATCTCAAGCGGCGGACCGCGGGAGATGCCGATGCTGCGCGTTGTGCAACGCCCGCAACAATACAACCTAATGCGAATGGAAAGCAAACTGTTTGATTGTGATTAGCAATACTTACAGCCGAGTGCCTTATGCGATAATGTTATAACAACAATATACCTATTGACTGAGGTTTAGTGTACTCGCGCTTGTCATGCTTGACGTGGCATATGACAGATGTATGTCAAGTAATGTTTTTGTTAATCGAATTCACATACGTATTAGATAATACTTGCGAATGCCTTTAAATATAAGATACAATATACATTGTGAAAAGCTTACGAGCTCCCATAATGTGACATTTTGAGAGGTGACTTCCTCTCAAAATGTCACATTATGGAAGCTCGTCTCGTCTTCGTCATAGCCACAAAGACACGACACCCATAACAAAAGTTGAATCTTAGCTTGGGTGTCGGAGGTCTAAAACTTAAGTGATTTATTATATATTTATAAGTTGATAGTACTGCTACACTCATTAACTAGTGCTATAATTTAGTAAATAATATTAATTGGAAATAAAGTATTATTAGTATTAGTATCTACTTAATTCCAAGATTCTGGAAAGAAGCATCACTTACGAGCGAAGATTATATCTACTGTTGGGCAAACAACTTGCTTTATCAATCTGAACCCTCGTTGGTATTAACATATCGCTTATCTCGAGACACATTCTTTACACTTATTTGCATTTAAATGAACATGGATGTAATCATTTATCAATTTGGCCAATGTATTTCAATTTATTTTACAAATGGCGGTCTGTGTAATAATAATTTACCGGCTGACTCAGTCTCATGCCGAGCACACACGGGTTTCTAACGCGCAAAAAGCATTACATCATAATATTTGACGTTACAATATTAATTGATTTAAACAAGGAGAGTATTTAAGCAATTAGTAATAAGTAACATGTGGGTTGTCTATTTAAATATCTATACCAAATGGTGTTTTAATCAAAGTTTGGTCGGTCCTGAAAAAGCATTACCTTCTTATGGGTGCAGAACTTAGGTAAAATGTATTAGTAGCTGGAAGTCAGATTTATGCATATTTGTCTCTCACAAAGAAAGATAGTCTGCCTCGCACCTATGTATTAACACTACAACACTTACAATTAAAACTAAGACGCGTTACTTGTGGTTGTATACCTCCTAAATACCTGTCCCTAGCTATGGGACGAGCTCACCATTAGCCAGCGCCCAGCTATGTCCAACAATAACACGCGTGTTGTTGTAACGCGACTCGCCGTGTTTGTCTCCGGCCAGCGCTCGTGTGCTGTGTGATCTGTGCCTTTACGAGTGGTAGAGAAAAGGTAAGTACATTATTTTATAGCTTTCAAAGTTTATAACCTATCCTATAACTGACTGAACTGTAACACATACCACGAGTATGTTAAACCAATCAACATCATTTGTTAATCATCTGTCATACACATGTCAAGTTCTGGAAGTGGTTGTTCGGTTATTTAAACAAACCTAACAATATAAGCACATAAGTAATGTCCACCTGTCGATACTATTGCATTTACAATTATATATAAAGTTCTATACTTAATTATGAATTAACATAAACTCACACTTACACTGTATTACGTTATATTTGTTTCAATGCCAGCCTAACAGCGAGGTATCTAAATAATATCGATTTTAAATTAAAATATTGATGTTATTCATAACATTAGCATAAGAAAAATATTTGTTTTACTTACAGACCTTCGTGAAACTCCACCATTAATGATCGCTTTTTTGTTTTATTCTCATTAATCTGCGGAGATTAACCTGCGGGTTAACTGGAGATTAATGATGGCTTTAATTAAGGAATATTTGGTATTCTACAATTACACGCAACTTGTTGAGCCATCGCTGTTTGGTAACAATGTATTTGTTATTCCCAAGCAAGACTTTTATTAACCGTTTTAATAACCTTTCATGAAATACATTGCATATAACCATTGCATAAAATAAGCTCCTTTTAGATTTATACAATTTATGTCAATTTTCACACAATACATACATATAGAAGCAATAAACTATTGAGTAGGTTTTATCAGATCTATTCATTGTTTTGGTTATTTTAATTATCGCTTAAGTCTTTAATAGTTCAGTCGTGACTCTTTACAATACGTCTGTCACTATATACCTTTAATCCATTATGTAAATACGAGGTTCACCCAAACCAAGTGTTCCTGCACGTTATCAGAGCATTTACCATACAACAGATTATCAGCTCACTGGCAGGCGCTCATTATGTGGTGCCCGCGAGTGGTTCAATTAAGATTGCGCGCATCTTACGCGGTGGCCTGCGTTCGAACCTGCGTACTAAACAGCAAGTTACAGAAGCTCCACTTGAAACAGCTTACGAAAATGGACCTCTATTATATAACATGGCAAATAAAAAATAGAGATGAAGATAAATATCTTCGAATATGTAGTTGTCCAATTTGTCCCAGCTCTTTACAATCCATGTGTGGTTAAATATATGTAATAAGTAGTTATAGTGTAATGTATAAAAATATGTCGTACATACTAGAATTTCATACTTATGTTATTAATATAATCTTTAAAAGGTTTCTTAAACGTCAATATAAATCTACTATTAAATAATGTATCGTGCAACAGATATCAAAAGCGAAAAGTGTCCAATCTTTAATATCATCTATTGAGGTTCAGTTAAGGAACAAAAGACAATTTCCCTTCATCCTTTGTTTAACAATCCTACAATGCATGTGTAAACCTTCTGTCTTTACCTATCTTATGTAGTATAAACGGTCAATGGTATTAATATAACTAGTTATGTGTATGGGAGCCATCGAGCTATCGAGCCTGTCCCCCGCGGGCGCGGCACTCGCATTGAGACCTTACTTCCATCGAGCAGGCTCCGTACGTCCGAGCCCGCTGCGGTGCAGCCAACAATGTAGAAAGTAGATTTATGTCGGCAGTTTGATACCCGAAAGAGTTCAGTCACGATATCCGGTTGGTAATTATTTTAATAAGAAGTCCGTCTGGTGCGGTGCAGGCTACATCTAGGCTAAAGTAATAAAGCGTCATCGATACTCTATGTTTAGTTTTTATTATGAATTGCGAGAGTCTACTGTAGCCTTCAGTTGCAAACTATCAATGTAGATGTGAATTGATTTGATCATACCTTTGTGCTAATTATTGTGTAACTTTAATTGTATATAACAAACATATGCTTACTTCACTCTCACATGTACAACACACAGTAATCGTAAATGTACCTAATGTAATAAGCATTGTAATATAAAGATATATTGCATTATGCTTTTGATTCTTCCATAAAATTTTTCTTACACTTAACACGTATGTAAAATTATTGGAACTAATATTCATGTAGGATAAATCTGAAGGATCTATAAAGGCTTTCAAGCACATATACAAAATTTTATAAATATGTACGTATGTATGTACTATGTATTGTTATAGGTATGTATATATTTAACAAATTGTACGTATGTATGTATATACAAATTGTATGTATGTAGGTATGTATATATTTAGCAAATTGTACGACCACGGTATACCTACTAAATCTTGAATCTATTTCTAATCTAAGTAATTAAACAAACCGGATCTACGCTTATCTACGCTATGCATATCTGAACACCAATTATTAGGACATTCACACACGAGCGCAGCGTGTCCTGTTTGTCCACCTACCGTATGTTTCTAGTGTTTGCCGAGTTAAGTGGGTTTTGATGACGCGGCCATTTGCCTTCGTGTTTGTGGTCCAACCACAATGTTGTGGGATCAATCCTGTATCGTTGAGTCAATCGACCGTAACATAGAAACAGCAGGTACTGTCGATGACAAAAGTCGATAGACTAGTAATACCTACACCTACCTCTTTTAATTTAGTTGATTGCTTAGTTTGTTTCGCAGTAAGAGTCAGTAAGAACTTTATGATATAGAATTATAGAAACGTAGTATGGGACGAATTTGTTTTATAATACTTTTTAACATTTAAAAACCAACATTTAGTCGTTCTTCAAGATCAAATTTTAATTAATGAAACCGCATACTGCATGTTCTGTACATAAAATAATTATGCTACCACCAATGACTTTTGTCAGTGACTGTACCTACACCATACCATCATGTGATCGATTTGTGGTCAGATTAGGCTAAAGGCCATAGTTTTGAAGTTTAGTTAGAGGTACGTAACTAAAGTTATTGTCTACTTAATAAATAATAGCATTTATGTACATTAAAGCAAACATGAGCCAATAACGTTGGTATTTCCTTTTTTAGTATAAATATTTAATAAGAGGCGTTGACATGGAGTGTGCAAACACGGTACATCGGTGTTATCAATTGAATTTATTAATAAAATTTAGATTTTAATTTAGATTTCTCAATAAATATAACCGACAAATCAGGTATTTTCTAATTAACTTGGATTTGATGAGGCTGCGCTAGCAAATACACGTTGTTAAGATGCTGCACTATTGAACATCAAACAAAGCCTCATGTACCTTGTGCAAACACTCGAATAAAGTGGAGCGGTCCAAAAACTTCCGTTTACGAGACGTAGTTACTGCGCGGGCATCGAACGGCGACCGATTGCAGAGTCGTGTACACTGCGCCATCACAACAAGCACATATTAATCAAATTCTTATGGAAATTTGAAGTATGTAAATAACCAGTTTTAACTAGAAGTAACTAGTTCTAACCAGACGTAACCGCTTCGATCGGATGATCCTGTTATCGATGTAGGTAACGTATTAGCGGGTGTTGTATGTATGTCACAGTAAATTGCTTTTGGCTGAGAGTCCAATCTGTAAGTAATTAATTAACGAATGGTGTCTTAACCACTTATTTCTTTAATTATCAGTATTTACAGCTCTTAGTAAATACTAGAGGTTAAGAAAAAAAAGTGAAATTCTAACTTTGATTTTTTGCTATACTAGCTACTAAGCCTTGCATTACGAAACTCGCATTCAATCTACACACGCTATTGTAACGTCACAACACATAAATCGAACCCGGGACCCACCGCGTCGCTCTCGTGTTTCTCCTGATAGCTTTACCATGGCTGGCGCAGAGTTATGGCTGTTTACACGACTTTACAAAAATCTATCGCCATCGGATCTCGGAAGTATCGATTATGGCGTGACGGGCATCCGATACTAATAGTATCGATATCGGTATCGACGTGTATCGTGCTGGGGGTCCCGCTTTACTCAACGTTCACACTTGATTTGTGACCGTTTAAGTGGTTAAGCATTATTAACTATGTTAAGTTATTTACAATTAGCTTTATTATACAGTTATGATTAAAATGATGTTTGAGCTTAGTTCTAATGTTACTTCATAACAACAAACCAGGAATAGTTTATTAGAGAAAAGCTTTTAATATTTAACTAATACATTGTATTTATGATTGGTAAATGGTTATTAATGTAAGACTGTTTCTCTGTCTGATATAAAAAAATGTTATTGTGCTTGGGGTAATTAAGCAAATGACATCTTTGGATAAACGCATTAATTTTGAGATAATAAATATAAAAACAGTGCCTTGAGAAGTCTGGCTATACAAGTCAAGCCCGCCAATTTAAGAGCTCCTTACCTAATCATTTAAGTATATCTATCTACTCTCTCTCTATCTTTGGTGCTGTATACAGAGTTCACAAAGAAGTTCACATAAACATTTGCGTCGTCATGTAGGTACCTAGTTTAAAACAAATCCCGATCTCTATTGGCAGTCTGAGCCGAGAGCGGCGCCGTGAGGCCGTGAAGCATCTCTCGGAACTATTGTCGCTTCAGATACGCATCTACACAACAACATTACATTTAACTTTATTTCCACGATGTATTGACTATTACAAGTCGCCACAAAAGAATTAATAGTTTGATGACGATAGATAAGCGTTACCGTAATGAGTGCGGTTACCGAACAACGGACAATGGTAACAAAGAAACATTAAAGTTAACCGGCCGATGGTTATCGCGACGTCTGCTGGTGGTGGTGGGGCAGTGTAATCACCGCGGTGATCACCAGTACCAGCTATTGACAACAATGGTCAATCACTGCGCGACCTGCGAACTCTGGAAGACAAGCACATGGTGACGAGCGGAGCGGGGAGATGACACTGATTTTTTTACTCTCTCATACGGGCTTGCTAAGCGTATATTTGTTTCAGGTTAAAACCAGGAAAAGTAAGTTTGCAAGTGTTCGAAACTAGTCAGGCAATCCCGAGAAATACGCGTGAGTAATCCGTTGCTTAATAATAATCATAATGAATCTGCCTCACGACAGTAAGCATAAGCGTTACCTTTTTACGTACTCTTTACGTAAGTCAATTTAAGTACCGTGAATTATTTTAAATAATAATAAATGTCTTTTGCTTCTGAAAACAGTGTTTTAGATGTACCTTTCAGAGTAAAAATCAACAAGGATGATAACGGTGATTGTGTAACACTCAAAGAGCCTCTCCTATAGCTCCATCAAAACCGCTATCTTCTACACAAAGCTCGCACCATAACGCACACTGATAAAATCGCCAAAATATGTCTAACACGGGCCGAGCATGTACCACAGAGTGTTCAAATGATCTGCCTTCAAACATGCTGAGTAAGTTACGCAACACACACAGACATTCACTGTGTGAACTAGGACTTTCTAATAACATACCTACACTGATAACAGTGATATGTTGATTAAATAGGTACAGACTGGAAAAACGTAAGTTGTGTAATATCAGTTAGTTATACTTTCGACGGCTATTTTACTAGGTACATTAGAAAAACTTAATGTTTCTAAGCAACTCGCACTCGGCTGGAGTCGCAAGCAGAAAATGCGCGAGCGAGCCCGCGAGTCCGGAGAATGGACACACAAAACGGGTGGTTTTAGTCGGTGCACGTCCGACATATCGCCACGCCGTCCTCCGTGCCCTCGACGTAGAGATTGGACATTACCATTTAAACCCGAAAAAAAAAAGGATAACAATTGGTTAGTAGGTGTTAGGCAGTTAAGATTCCATTTAAATAATAATTGATACTTATATAAATTTTATAATTAATATGAATTTTAATTCATTTTATAATACAAACTACCAATATAGAGCAGACACGGTACCATCTCAGCACACAATACCTGCAGCGCGCACATTCCAGCGAGGATCACAACCGGCCCAACTGTGTATGGAGCATCTCGTGTTTGTCTGTCTGTGTCAATGTTTGCGCAGTCCCATAAAAACACGGTGTAAACGCCGTAAGCCGGGCCGCGCCGGGGGGCGGGTGTGTCAATAATTAATATTCGATTACGTTAGTTTGGGCGGCAGGACGCTCGAGTGCTGAAGAGCTTGTTGACCGCAGCCGGGCTAGTGACACCGCCTTGTGGGAGCGAAGACAAATCATCTGCTAACAATACTATCATGGAGTTTTTACATCGGTGATCGGTAGGGCGAATTCGAAGGTAACCATTTGTAATCCTACACCTTTTGTCGTATTGCAAAACAAATAATGTTTCGTGTTACTTAGCGTGAAGTTTAAATATTGCAAAAAAAAATATATAATTACTATTAGGTCCATTTTTTGGCTCATTTTGGCACATTTTGAACATTAAAAACTAAAGAATCTGCTGAAATTGTAAGCCTTCAACATAGCTTGGGAAAAGTCTAGGCCGAAGTGTACAAACGTGGCTCTATTAAAATCCCTTAACATTACCAAGTCAGATAAAATATACGAATTCATAAAAGAAACAAAACAAAATAGAATCGCAAGATGCTTCAGTATTAGTATTCCTGTAATGTTTATCTGGATACCTACCTATATCGACCGGACCAGTAAACCATCAATTACTAATAGCTCGCCTCCCAAGCTCTGGTCCCAAGCGCCTACTTGCTCCAGATCGCTCCCACAACAAGTCCATTAGCAAAGTGATACATTACATCAGTACAGAGCTCTGTAACATGCAGGAGAGTCTAATTGTCGACATCATTTAACATGTCAAACCTTGTAAACCCATCGAGCGCCATCGATCGATTGATCTCTCTTGCAGTCTTGCTAGAACTGCGCGCGCGCATCTCCGTCAGGGCTGTCATAGTAATACTAATACTATTTTTTCTTTAATAAACCACATTCGGTAGTTACACCATTTATAACTAAAAAATGGGTGGACCGATTTTCTTGATAATCTTTGATTTGTTGGATTTGTCTACGTCCCGAATACCTACATAACAAAATAAGTATTAAAACGTTGACAACGGGAAATACTTGCGCAAGTGAAACCGCGGAGCACAGCTAGAACGAACGCAATTAGATTAGGGGGTTTTAAAAGAGTGAACTACTTTAATTCAAGTCATGTAAAGCATTCTCTCTGTCAAGTTTTATACTTAAGGTTAGATTCCTGAATTCAATTCCGAACACACTAACAAAACATTAGGTAAAGAGAGCTAAGTTTTATATTATTTGCTTTATGTACCTTTCACGTGTCAACCCTACAACAGTTTCACTCAATTAGATAGGGCGCGATCAATAAGCCTAGTTATAAATCGCGGCGTGCGCGGGCGCAGCTCGGCCCCCCGCGGGACCAGCAATGAGCGGACCCATCCGTCATCACCGATGGTAGTCACGGCGCGCCAGCATGGGACCTGGGACCTGAGACCAAGGACCATCCGCCGCATCGGATTGGTACAGATAGAGAATCATTTACTTTATCAATCATTGGAGAAGAGCAAATGCTTGTAAGTTGCTCGTTTGTTGCGAAACTTAATGTTTTGATAGACTAGATTGAGCGATTCTAAGTTTATAAATTTCCTTTTGTAGGTATATTCGTTCGTCATCTTTATAAAACATGTATGAAACCAAGGCATGAAACAATATTTACTTTATCTATAAACATGTTCGTATAATAACTTTCATGTGGAGTAGGTATTCATTATTATTTAAAACAAAACGATTTCTTCACGAATATTCTCAAAGCGGTGGCGCGGCGGCGGCGGTGGTGTCGCCGCCGCGTCAGCTCATGATTAGGGACTCCTATTGAGTCTAAATAAAACTAGTCGGGCGATCCCGAGAATATACGTGAGTAAACCGTTTTGATTTAAATAAACATGTCCGTTTAATTTTGAATAGGTATCATACCATTAGTGGCGTGCATTGGATTTCTGGCCAGGTAGGCAGACATTAAGCCAATGGAGCCAATCACGGGAAAAACACAAGTCAAGTTACTAAAAAAAATGTCGACATAAAAGTAAAAATCAATATTTTATTTACATTTTGAAACTTATTTCTTATTGTTTGGTTTGATTGTTGGCCTATAATAAATGCTTTGTCAACAAATTAAAACTGTAGGGATTTGCACTTACCTTATTTTTCAACAAATTATATTTTCGCCACAAACTAAAGACTGTAATTCTTCCATATTTATACACTACACAACAACTTCTGATTATCAAGTAACACTTCACACACAACACAATCACTTAGTAACAATTCAGTAACTTTACAAAACCACAATAAATCACAAAATGAATAATTACAAAAATTATGGGAAAACGCGCGCGCCATTAGAAAAAACTGCAACAGATTATAAATATCGAAAAGACAAGCACAAGTTGCAACAGATAAATAAAATCCAAAATTATGTATTGGAACTAAAACAAGTTTACATTATTAATTGTGTAGTTGTTAACTTTCAAAAATACTATATTTTATTTACAAGTTGTTAGTATTTTAAAATATTAGCTATAATAAAAATATACTAATAACTGGAATAAGAATTTATGTATTTTTTTATCTGTAGCATAGCATCAGTATGGTTATTTACTTATTTGTCTTTGCTTCTCGAACAGAATCTATACATACGTAAAGAAAACCTATGTGGCGAAAATTTAACTAATATTATGATCACTGTAGTCATTTAAAAAACAATTGAGGTATTAAGTAAGACGGCATCTGAAAACATTATGTTCTTACATATAAATACCTATATATTTAAATAAATCGCCAAAATGTATGTAGGTACGCGCTTAACTTCCAGCGACTGCAACAAATTGGATAATTCTTTTTTTTTTTTGCTTTTTTCACGACGAGGTTTATAATATGAAAAATAAAAACAATACACCTATTTAAGAACTCATAATACGAAAAGCAAGTGAGTGAATGAGAAAATAGGTAGGTAGGGTAGGTAGGTTGGTATATAGGGTATTTAGGTAGGTAGGTAAGTAGGTGGGTAAGGTAGGTAGGGTAGGTAGGTAGATATTGTGAGTAGGTAGCCGCGAGAACAGCTATTAATTTTAAAAATATTCAGATTTTAAACTCGCACTATACCCATCCCAACAGTGTTTTTATCATAAGTTATACGATAATTAAACACAGCAGCACCCTCAAAGACGGTTTTCTTTCCGCACAGACTCTAGGCATGCCAACATTGGAATTCTGGAAAATTGCGAAGGTGAAATGTCAGGGCCTGGAGGGCGCTGCGCATGGCGAACTGATTTTTGCATTCGCCGTAATAAACATAAGAGGGGGCGCGCCTGGCTCTCTCTCCATAAAAAGGTATTTCTACTTTTTTCTCGGAAATGCTACTAGATAACTAGAGTATAATGTTTTTTTCTTTCAAAATGTCTAGGTTTACTTAACACGTGCCCGTTTTATTTCGTATTTTTTTTTTCCAAAACATAATCACTTACCTAAAGAAATATGACCCTCCAATAATGCTCGTTATTACCGGCAAGTTTACAAAAAAGATAATGATAGAAGCAAAGATATGCATTTCCTCTAAATTTTGACGCAATTTTTTTTTGTATCAGTCCAGTTTTGGAGAAGAAAACAGCGGAATACGAAACGTCTTATGGTCAATTGATTTATTTTGTAGGTATAATGATGCACCCAGAGCTGCAGTTGGCCCTCAGGCACTTTACGGGGGTAGGTCGGGTCGGAGGTGGGCGAGGCAATATATTTATATATGCTTTAAATACCTACTTTTCAAATTCCTCGAGAGTAGTTTCCCTTCGAGTCAAGTGTGCGTGCGTATATAATTACCTACGCAAAAATAGTTTGTGTGTGTGAGTGTTAAGAAGGCAGTCTCGCGAGTGCTTCGCGGCCTAGTATGAAATTTTGTATTGAATGTGACGTTATTACCTATTTCTATATTAATTTGCTAATTAAATGGTTGGATATAAGTTTTATTATTTGTAATTTTATTAATAAGTATGTAGGTTTTATAGGTAAGATAACTGTTGGCTGATTTATTTTATGTATAGGTATTGTAATAGTTAAGGATAGTTAGTTGGATCTTAGGTAGGTACTGCCTAATTGCCTATCTCTATGGTACGCACGCCACTGCAAACCTCTCACGATCCGAGTACCTACATGCAATTGGCGCACTGTTTCAAATGTATTGCTAAGACTACACTAAGACCTACATTCTCCGTTATCTACAGAAATCATTTGCCTTTATAATACGCTCACCTTAATAACATTACTGTTAGGTATTTTGCCATTACTGAACCAAATGGCAAAATCTGTATCGTGTTTAATTCTAAGTAGCAAATTTACTTTCATTTAAAATGTGCATTAGCAAACAAGATTAACATTATGTTTCCGCGCTAGTGTTTCCATAAACCCGCCGAGCAGGCGACCGCGGCGCCTCACTATGGGAAAATCACGTATGTTTCGTCTCAAAACTCCGTATCTCAGTTGTTTCAAAACTAAATGAGCTATAATTTTGCACACATATACTTGAAAGTATAGAGTTTAATGGAAATAATTTTGATTTTGAATTGTTTTTACTAATCAATTAAAAAAAAATAAAACTTAAAAGATACATGAATTTTATAAGAAAAAAAAATCAAATTATGTTTTTTTTTTTGTAATTAACATAAAATAGAATATAAATAGAACTAAACGAGAAAAAATAAATATAAAAAATTTCAGCTTCTACAGATTTTCGTCAACAGCAAGAAGGGATTTGGCTTCATCTAAAAGTTTTTTTGATATTGTTTCTGAGGTATTTCTCAAACTTGAAATATATGGATCAGAAGTATACAACAATGTATGAAACACGTCTTCATTGGTTGAACACTCTTGAACACTTTCTAGAGTGGAAGTCTAAACTTTTTGTAATCCTTATTTCGGTATTCTTGCGCGTCTTCGGACAATTGTCCGATAGGTAAAATAGCATAGTACTAAATGTTTTTTTCTCCGTGTATAATTATTTAATACACGGAGGAAGGCATATAATACCAATTATAATTATATTTACGTACATTTGGGGTGTGCTATATGCGTACTCACCGAACTTTTTTGAATTTATCGCCATTCCAGATGACATAGTTTGTAGTATTATGTACATTCGTTTTATAAGTTTCTCGTAAGTAAGTAAGTCTCGTCTTTCTCGTAAGTAGTCTATATTATGCCCATTTATCAACAAATTGCACAACTCTCGTTTGCTACAAACAAATTCACCCATTTTTTAAATCAATCAACTTTTGCGAATATTTGAAAATAGAATCAACTGCTTTTTACACTGTATGTCTGACCAAAATTTGTAAATCTTTCAGGGTTTGTCTTCCGTATATGTAGGCCAAAGCAACAATATAGTGCTATGTGCAAAAAGAAAAGAAAATTATCATTTGCACTCTTCCCATGTTTTAATTTGACCCTAATAGATAATGACCATTTATTATCAAGAAAGGTGGTCAAAACTGAATGAAAACCACAAAGAACTATTATTAATTCTCGTTATTGTAATGAACTTTTTATCTATTTGACCTAAATAGATAACAAATGATTTTATGAGAAATAAAAGAAATTGAAAAAAAATATATTTTTTATCTCGCGATATGTTTTGACACCGTGTCAGAAAGTTTGCAAGTATAAGCAAAATTTTTTTTGCTCCTTGCATAAACTAATGTATAAAGATCATAATACAACAAATATCTCGACAGCGGCAAGCAGCGGTAAAGGGTGTAAGTCCATTTAAAAAAATATGAACCCTTAAAACATACCAACTTAAACTACATTAGTTAATTTTATTTTATTACACCGATATATATTATATTAATTACGAAACGTTCTGAGGAGATTATAAGCATTCCAAAAATGTATAATACTTGTACATTTATATCAAAAACTTTCGAGTACTGAGGCGTTGAATTTCAGTAACGTATTGCGTCAAAATTACGTTATTGAACATGAGTTAGTTTGATGCCTGTTTTTATACAATAAGACTAACATAAAATAAAAATAAAAATTGCTAATACAAAGCTTAATTATTGGACTACAATAATTTATTATTTTTATTCCATAACAACGACTTTCACCGTTTTAGGTTTTGAGACGAAACATACGTGATTTTCCCATAGTGCGCCTGTCCGCGCTAAGTGTTCACACGAAATTATACTTACAAAGAAGGGAAAAGTCACCACTATTTACCGTGAACGAATGTCCCAGAGATGCCAATAAAGATCAATTAAACAAATGCCTCGTGTTGACACCTCAATAGGAAATATATAGCCGCCGCCAGTAACATATAGTTCGGCGCAATATTCGTAGCAAAAATCAAAGGGATATCTAAACATTCAGGAGTCTGGAGTTCCTTAGTAGTTGGCATTTAACATTAATAATTTACTCGTAAATAAAGCTCATAAATACACAATAATCTCATCTTAGAATAATTTCGTGACTCAACCCATCCAATTAGGGCCAGCAAATGCACGTTACTAATAGCTGCTATAATTTAGCAAGCAGCGGGCGCAGGTCCGCCCTCCACGACGCGCATGCGCCGACTGGCCGCCATATTTATTTCTGAAAAAGGCCGCGGCGACGTTTGTTGTTCGTGTATTAAACTATTAAGGCATTGTTCACCTTATCGGAGGGTATTTACATCATTATTATCGCGGCGGGATCGTTTTTGCGGGTAGTTGCGGAGGACCTGTATGGCGCGTGGTTTTTCTGCAGACTCGAGCCGACACGATGTTCCCGCTCCGTTACTTGTAACGCGAAGCTCAATGTATTCATTTTGCGGACTATACGCGGTGTTTTTATATACGAAGTACAAATGGTTAACTCGTTCGCACCATATACTGGCGGAATGACAATTAAGCACCTAACGATGTAATATTAATGTTGGCTACAATCACCATAGATTTAAGTACTTACCCTGAGCCTCGATGCAAGCTTGGTGTATTTTGATATGTTTGTAACGAATATTTTTAATTTGATATGTTACAAACATACTAGACAGACTTTAATTTATTAATTTAATTCTTTGAAACTTTACTATACATACACAAAAGAAATACAGACAGACATAATGTGTAGTGAAAGCTAACCGGCTGCTGCCAACATAATCCAAAGTGTATTCAGCAAGCTGTATGACCTAGCTGAGTAGTCTAGGCGACGGAATTACAATTTCATATTTGCTTTTCTATGAATCATTTCAAACTAATTAGAATGGTAGACAAACCAAAGCCTTTATGCAAATACAGTGCCACCGAGCATTGTAACCATCTCTCATCGCCGTGTGAACACCATATCCATTAAATTTAATCGCCAATAACCAATTCAATAAATTCACACAGAATCAACATTTAAAATCAATGAATTATCTTAATAATCCTTTATACAAACCTGCTAAAGTGTTAATTGTAATTACGAAGACAATTAACAGAACCGTTTGGATGCCACACTACTGAACACTTTTAATCCACACTTTAAGCACTTTAAGTATTCATTTAAATGTGTGGAGGGTTAAGTATGATGATAGTGTGGCTATAGAGAGTCTACAACCATCACAGAATGGAGTAAACGCGGTTAAGTGGCGAAATAATAATAAACATTGAGATAAAGCGGCGCGCGCGCAGCCAACGAGACACGTCGCGCGTCGCCGGAACATGCGCGTGGAAAACGATATTAAGTTCCTGGTATTCATTAAATGAATTAATATTATTTGAAAAAGTCAACAACAAACTAAGAACCTTATTTTAATTTTAAAATAGAATATTCATTGCATTCTCAGGCAGGTGTAAGAAAAAAAAAGGTTTGCATTATTTTTGGCAGAAAAATTCCCTTCGATAAGTTCAGAGAGTTCATTGACGCGTAACTTTAAATTTAATTGAGCATCAGCCTGCATTAGTTTATCTTAATAACTGCAAAGATAGCAACAATCTGAAAGACATAAAACACACTTCATTAAGGGCCCAAAAACATCAATCTACAAATTAAATACGTAAAACTGATATATCTGCAGTGCACTGATATACAGATGGAGGGCCCTGCGCAGGCGCATCTCCGCGCAGTCGTATCGGCGTGACGCGTTCATTAGCGGCCCGATAGGCCATCGCCACTAATGGCCCATCTTTATGGCCCACACTCCGGCTTGCATCGTAATGACCCGATACAGCGTCTCAATTTAAACTAAAGTTGTTTTATAAGTACAAAAATGTAGAGCAGACTCGAAGATAGTGCTACGACAGAACCGCGGCGGTGCAGTGGAGGTAGTACGGGAGGCTCGAGGTATTTATTACGGGCGGTTGTTACTGTTTACGACAGCTCCGTTGATATAAATGCTATACCTATAAAATAATTAGTACGATGTTCAGACTTTAATCTATACTTATAATAAATCTGTAGAGAGGTCAATTCTGTACATCAAATATATTTTCAAAATAACTATCAGGGGGTGATAAGTGATCGATACTGATGCCAAAAATGCAATCAGTAAAATTTTTGTCTGTCTGTCTGTCTGTCTGTCTGTCTGTCTGTATGTTCCTTATAGAAACGAAAACTACTCGACGGATTTTAACGAAACTTGGTACATTTATTCTTCATACTCCTGGGCAGGTTATAGTATACTTTTCATCACGCTACAATCAATAGGAGCAGAGCAGTGGAGGGAAATGTTGGGAAAACGGTATTTTTTAAGCTTCCGTCGCGTATGCAGCCTTAATGGTTAAAGCTACATAGAAATCATGTATGACGGAAATGTTCTACATAAAATTATCTAAAAAATATCCCACAACAGCATATATCTATCTTTTATGGTTTACTCACAATAGCACGTGTAACTCCCGATAGCTTAGCAGTTCGGAGATTTCTGATTATATTTGTTTACTCTTACGTTTTTAATACTCTCACTCATCCCTAATTAAAAAAAGTTTACATTATTACCTATTCAATAAAAAAAGAATCATAGAAATCGGTATAGAAACACCAAACTTATACATGAAATACGGATAATAAGCCATCGCGCCGTCGCGCGTGAATACTGAATCATGCTATAAGGATTATTTTTGTGTAACGTGATATATTATATTTCCCTACTAAAATACGAAAGTTAATCTGTCTGTTACATCAAAACCACTGAACAGTGAGGAAGGACATATGCTACTTTTTTACGAAAAACGACGGAAACGCGGACGAAGTCGCTGGCAAAAGCTAGTTTTATAATAAGTTTGAAATACATAATAATATACTCCAGACACAATAGGTTCGAAGCCTTACTCATAGAAAAGAAGATGGTATTGATAGCATTACTTATCTATCTATATACTAATATATAAAGCTGAAAAGTTTGTTTGTTTGTTTGTTGCACTAATCTCAGGAACTACTGGTCCGATTTGAAAAATTATTTCAGTGTTGGATAGCCCATTTATTGAGGAAGGCTATAAGCTATATAACATTACGCTGCGACCAAAAGGAGCAGAGCATAAATAAAAAATGTTGCAAAAATGAAAATCCGTTAAAACTAAAACACGCGGACAAAGTCGCGGGGGATAGCTAGTAATTTATATAAGTCAAAAAAATAACATTACATGTGCGTTCAGGTACATTAGTTAGGAAAACTATATAATAAGTAGGTACAATCGTTTTAGTAATTATAAAGCATAAACAAATTAACTACAAGTACCTAACGCAATACATAACGACATCACGGTACACGATCCCTATCAGCCTCACGTGATCTTGCTTCCTCGACCCGCGAAGCCTCCGCCCGCCCACCGTGCGGAGGGCGCGGCGCATGCTAAGTGGCGGCCATTATACTTACATTATTCTTATGTTGTACTTATCTCAGAGATCACAACTGTCGAACTCAGACTAGATTTAGGAAAGTTTTTGGCGGGGAGAGGGATCGCCCAAATATTACAAAAAACAATATATATTTTTGTGTGAATTTAGTATCTCAATAGTAGAAAAAAATAATTAGACCTTATTTTCGTTCATTTTTTGGGCTAGTTTTTAAATAAAATGAAATCAGAGAGATACATGGATGGTAGTCTCTGACAATATTTTGTTGCCCAGCAATCGGGTAGTTAAAAGCTTTCTGAGGTTTACGCGAATGTAAGACATTGAAATAAAATGCTAATCTAAAATAATTTAAACCATTCATAGTTTTAACTTCAAACTTCTTCATACCCTCACACCAGATGCTCACAAGTAAGCCTTCTAAAATTGATATCTAGTGCGTGTATTATGTCTGCTCCCTGTTCTGTAGGTAATGCGAGCACCACATTACCGGCAGTTAGTATGCGGCGCCTGCGCATCTCTCGCGCGGATCTAGTGCGCATGCGCATCGCGATCACGTCCTTAATTGTTCCCTAACCGTAAGCGTCATGTCTCGGCTACAGACGAATGACTGCCATAAATAAAAATATATGCAACGATACCTAGGTATACAGGGAAGTGCAGAAGGTTCAAAACAATGGATAGTGACATAATTAAGGCCTGTCTTTGATTATATCGTTTGAGTCTACCCAGTAATGGTTTATACAAGGTTGAAAATCATGTTGATGATATAAACCAAACATTAAAACGTAAAGCCGTTGATCGACAGTCTTATGTTAATCACTTGTTTTACTAGGGGATCCTGAAAGAATTGCTCAGTTAAAGGGTTTGTGGAGATCATACCGACACCAGGTAGTAGCTTCACGGAAAATACGTTGTGAAGAATATGCTGTATTCTGTGAAACTGGAAGCTGACCCCAACATAGTTTTGTAAAAGGCGGCAGGAGAAAACTATTTCAATGATAGATCATACAGTTAATAGATGTATCATCATACGGTGTTGAACTTCTGAGTAATAACACGTGATACGAAAGTGTCTTAATAGTTCATATTTCATGTAGCGTCGACGTCACTTCCCTCCGAGATGGCTGACGCTGATTACTTCCGGTTCCAATAAGATGTGTTTATGAGAGGCATGAATCTCCAAGAGATATATTTCCTTTAGAAGACATTTATCATTAGCACAATAAAACAACCATTAGTCTTAGTGTAAGGCATTGATAAACTAAATTAAACTACGGAAAAAAAGAAACATTACAACAATTTGTTATGTTCTATTAACGTTATTGGTATTTCAGTTAATGTTTATTTTAGTTATTGTTCAAAATACATTGTATTATAAAATATTTTGTGTGACGATTTAAGGCTCACTCTGCGACATTAACTATAACATATTTTCAATGTATTTTTACTCTCCTAGGCCAGGTAAGTGCAAGGTGGTTAAAGCTTGACCCCCGAATACTGAAACGGATAGAATACCCCTCGCTATTTCACACCTTAACGTAATAGAGACGGCATGAGACTAAACAGCGATTTAAAACTGATTTACATTTCAGTATTTGGCCAAGAACAATCAAAGTAATGGAATACTGGGACGCGATGTTGCCCGAATAAATTCATATAAATCTATGCAGAAATATTTCAATTTTGCACAATACAAAGGTTCAGGACTTAAAGCCAAATTAATAGGTAAATCTGAATGTTGCGCTATTCTTGCGTCCACGTTAATCCGAGAACGATCTGCTTGATTGTGTAAATGGTGCACTATCATTGGCGGGCACTATTGCTGCGCCTGCGCAATTCCTGGGCCACTTGTTAAACTATAGTCATTTGTACGCAACCAGTAACGTCTTTCGAAATCGGTACGTAGATTGAAGGTATCTAGAATATATGATAGCCATAGGATCATAACCATTACGTATAACAGATAGCCATTAAGTAGCTACTTGCTGAAGAAAAATAATGGCGTTAAAATCAATCGTCACACTTTTCTAAAGACATAACGGCTAAGTGAAGATCCTTACTGTTTAAAATATATCACACACATCTGGTTATTCGACATATAAATTCAGAATCTGAAGCTAAAGTACTTTAGTACTAGAAATCACAGAAATGCAACACAACTAACTAAAACACAAAGTCAAAACCAGAATGATACGTATTATCGTATTGCCGAACAAAAGACATCAACGAACGGTTCTGGCGCCTGTACTTAGTCCTAATACAATATTACAGATAGATATAGCCGTGTCAATAACTAAAATGAGTTTTTGACACGGCTTTTAAAACTTATAAGTAATTTATTTTAGGCAATCGATCGCTATTTCCTATATATAGCCTGGAGGAAATTGGTGTTCCACTACTGGACAAAGGTCTACCACCTTTGCCCAGCAGTGGAACTCCTAATGCATTATAATAAAAAAATCAGTTAATAATAACTCGTCATCGTTTGTCTACCTTGTTAAAAACCTACAATTGCAAAACCGAATATTCAGCAATGTTAAAATCGCTGGTAAACTTGATTACAAAACATTTTATAGTTTAGTGCTACCTGCACTTGAACTTAATAGACATTATTTACTGCTCACAATATCATGGAGCCATTATTTATGAAATAATGGTTATGTGCTTTGAGTGTGTTGTGTTATGAAACCAAGTCTTACAAAACCGACGATTAAAACTATTCGTAACAAGAACCTCGGCCGCATGAACACGCTCCTTATTAATTGCCAACAAAAAAAAACGGCATCGGTCGTGCCCGCCATAGGTTCATTGGTTAAATTAATCAGCTTAGCGTCGAGCACTTCCTTTAGAAATAATAACACGCTCGGCGCGCATTCAGTGCAATACTTACACGAGTACAAAAACCCGGCGTCATCCACTCGGCAATTTTAATCGCTCCATACAAAAAGCCCGCGCTGCCGCCGCAGCCGCCGCCGCAACATCCTCTCAACTTTCAACAAAAAACAAACGAGTCGCGTCCCGAGCCACTCTGGTTGCGCCACGTCGTGCAATTGAAACGGGAATAGAACCGGCGACCCCGCGGTCACGTTTCAGCCCATTGTTTACGTTCACGAGCATTGTTTAAGGAGTTGACCATCAAATCGCTAATAAAGCGCACAGTGTGCGCGTGCGCCTTTCTAACTGCGCCGGCCAATGGGAGAGCAGAGCGGCCACGCCCCCCCGACCCGCCCCCCGCCAGGCCTCCGTGACCTGCCAGTCTGCCGCTCCTGCAGCCAGCTCCACCGATGGTTTATTGGCGAAACGCTCCGGGGTCACACGATCGATCCCCGTCTAGCCGGAAAATTGTACCAAGTTAACACCTACTCTCAGTCCAGATAATGGCTAGTAACCACTAAACAATCATAACTAACCTCTGGAAAATAGCATGAACTATATATAGGTACGCAAGTTAGACACAAACCTGAAACATTGATTCCATGAATATAACAAAGTCTTTGAATAATCTTGCTCTGTTTAATTTGGAAATAGCTAAAATTACTGCATAGATTATATCACACATCGGTTAGCCAATACACGTATAGATTGGTAAAAGCAATCAGATAGTTCTGGATCTCGAGTTCTCGACTGACATGAATCCTAATCACTCGAACCTATAATCACGGACACTCGCTGCTCTTAAATCACAGCCGCGTGAGTTACACTTATTAATCGCTCTACAAAAACACCGGGATTTACAGCCATTGTATAATTACGGGTCATTGGACTACTGCTCGCGTTCCATCAAACTTTTTGCCTGCAGAGCCGCGACCGTAATCAAATGTAAAGCTTATAGTTCACGCAAATTAAGTGGGACAGACGAAACCCATCGACGAGGAACGCTACCAACGTTAGCAATTACCAGAACATATTACGATGGTTGGAGGCTATATCTCAGAGATTTATTTGTTGAGATACGGTACAGTTAATTAAATTAGACATGCACCCATTTCGTGTGCTTTCGACGGATAAACTGACTTTCTTAATTTATACCTCGTAAAGATCAAGCCCGTGGGATATTTCTTCTGCTGCTAAGATGCTTATATCATTCACGTGATGAGGAAAATGCAAGGAGCTTCCCACAGCAATATTTACAATTTTCTCTCACGTATTCGAAATGAGGAAGTATGAGAGGATGTTCTCTGCGCATGCGTTAATAGGCAATCCGTTCGCCAAACGAGGGGGCTGCGAGTATCATTAATCTCATGCGATCGCTTATCTCCGCGATCAGTTGCGAATGAACCTCTGGCTATTTATCCTGGTGTAAGATGCTGACTTGATATCTTACTTTACTTCTAACTACACGCTTCGTAACCTTTAAAAACCTCTGTCGTGCTAACCAACCTGACATAAAGTCTACTTGTACCGGATTGCGCTAAACTTACATTTTTGCATCTATTTGATTTTAGTTGTGATTTCACAACTAAAAACAAATCAGATCGACATAATATCAATGTGTACATATACCAAAGACGTTTATTCTATGGGCTATCATCATGTATTTTGTGATTTTGTGGCTTCATTTGTATTATCTATAACTAGCTTTTGCCAGCGACTTCGTCCGCGTTTCCGTCGTTTTTCGTAAAAAAGTAGCATATGTCCTTCCTCACTGTTCAGTGGTTTTGATGTAACAGACAGATTAACTTTCGTATTTTAGTAGGGAAATATAATATATCACGTTACACAAAAATAATCCTTATAGCATGATTCAGTATTCACGCGCGACGGCGCGATGGCTTATTATCCGTATTTCATGTATAAGTTTGGTGTTTCTATACCGATTTCTATGATTCTTTTTTTATTGAATAGGTAATAATGTAAACTTTTTTTAATTAGGGATGAGTGAGAGTATTAAAAACGTAAGAGTAAACAAATATAATCAGAAATCTCCGAACTGCTAAGCTATCGGGAGTTACACGTGCTATTGTGAGTAAACCATAAAAGATAGATATATGCTGTTGTGGGATATTTTTTAGATAATTTTATGTAGAACATTTCCGTCATACATGATTTCTATGTAGCTTTAACCATTAAGGCTGCATACGCGACGGAAGCTTAAAAAATACCGTTTTCCCAACATTTCCCTCCACTGCTCTGCTCCTATTGATTGTAGCGTGATGAAAAGTATACTATAACCTGCCCAGGAGTATGAAGAATAAATGTACCAAGTTTCGTTAAAATCCGTCGAGTAGTTTTCGTTTCTATAAGGAACATACAGACAGACAGACAGACAGACAGACAGACAGACAAAAATTTTACTGATTGCATTTTTGGCATCAGTATCGATCACTTATCACCCCCTGATAGTTATTTTGAAAATATATTTGATGTACAGAATTGACCTCTCTACAGATTTATTATAAGTATAGATTTGCATGCTTCAAGTTTACGAACGATTCTATATTGTTATTACTTTCTTTTTACTAGCGCAAGTCGGCAACAGGGAAAGACACTAATCACTCGCCAATAACTACCTAAAGTTATTTAAAGCTAAGCTTTATTGTTAATTGTAAACCAATAAACATAATTTCTCATAGTACATCAAATCAAATCAAAAGTATTTTATTTCTTATAAACCTCGAAAAGGCGCTTAAGAAACGTTAAAGTTACAGAACTAAATGACTCTAGGTGCGCGGTTCCAAAGTGTCCTTCCTATGGAGAAGAACCGGCAAGAAACTCCATAGGTTACTCTTCTAAAAATAAGTTTTATACACAATGTAGGTACATTATTAGATAAAGATATGCGTCAACAACGCAATGCAGCCCTCTGTAGACAGTTGGCATTTGCCATAAGCGTAGCATAATAACTGCGATGATTTCATATTTTATTGTATTATTCATATATATTTTATTCTACATAGTTACGTAGTAGAGCAACTCGTAGACTCAGACTTAAAGAAACAAGTAATATTTAAGCTGATATCAGAAGACAGCGTATCGTACTTATTTCCTAGCATCACTCGCGTTACGTGAGCGGCGGAGAAAAATCATTCCCGTCTAATTGCAGGCCGTAAAGCAGATAACATCGCATCGTGCCGACCTCGCGAACGAACAGTTACTACAATACTAATATTTATTAGCTGTTAAACCAATAAATTGGTCTATTGTATTAGCGAACGTGTTACAGCCTCCTTGTTGCAGGTTATCGCCGCATCTCGCGCCAATCACACGAGAGTAGAGAGGACTGTTCACCACGCGTATGTATTGAACCAATTACATCCGTGTCGTAAAATTATTCAGTTATTCCGACAATACTACGTTACAATTCACTATCTCGCAATTCTGCCAATCGGCGTATAAGAAATAGTACCTACGCGGTAGGTACTGTAACTTGTCTCATATCACAAAACAATATCGAAACACGAAATTTGAAGTTTCATATTTTAAGTCTCATAATTCTCTTGTTGATTTTGTCTCTGATATCGTAGAGAATACATTACCTTTTATAGATGATCCAAAGTGACAAGTACCTATACACTATCGGGAAATAGGTTGCATGTAACTAATGTTAAGGTAAATTTCTACTCCATTGTGAACGCCCATCAAGTCCTTATCAGCTGACCTCCACTTACCCGGGTGAGGCAGACCCGGGCCGTGGCGTGAAGCCGCTATCGCGCATCAGCCGCGTGTCTGCCGCGTGTAGCAATCAGAGCAGTCGCGGAGTATCGCGCATCGCGCAATAAATCGCGTCGCGCCGGACAAACGACGCGCGCGCACGCTACCGCCAGACCCGCCCGCGCCGCGCACTTGCCCAGAGATCAGATGGACATGTTATATATTTGATGTTATTAGTTTCTGTTGACGCTCAACAGGACGACAAGCCGAATGAAAAGAAAATTTGAGCGAAAATACATTTTGTTAATATTATACAAAAACTAGATCTATACATACAAAGGCTTGATATAAAAGAGCAATTATTTTAAAGTTGGTATTTGCCAATTATTGCCACCTACATTCAGGCATACATTTATCTGTGACATTTGACATCTCCTTTAAACATGTAACAAGGTTTCCTAATTTTATTGTTTTCAGTCAAAAATACGTCACATTACGTCTGTTAACATTACGTTATACAAATAAAACGAGAGCCTACTTGCAACATATTTGTCAGTTTAATATTATCTGCCAAGAATTGAATAATGATTAAATAACCGAACCACATAATACGTGCACAACATTTATGAACAAATGCGTCGTGCAACATATTCGTAAACTAAGGAGTAAAAATATCCCGGGAATAAAAGTAATGTATCCGGGTATCATGCCGCTGTCCATCGATTTATCCCTATTAATCAGCATAAACATAGACGCCCGGGCCACTGCACACAAGTATCAACAAAAGGTCTAGTGAATCTTATCAACAAGACATTAAATCGACAAAACAGTACTAGGAACTGAATATGTTGTATCTATTACTTAATGTCATACCACTCTCGGTATTTAGGCTATATTAAATTCATCAGCTCATGATTAGGGACTCCTATTGAGTCTGAAACTAGTTATGCAATAGCAAGTATATGCGTGAGTGAACCGTTTTGTTCTAAATAATTATAATAAAATAGTTACTTCCAATTTAATTTAATGAAAGGTTAAACTAAAAGCGTACTAGAACAAGCCTTGGGCAGAAAAAAACAGGTGCTTCTGAATACACTGTATAAACCGAAAGAAGTGGTCGTCGGAGAAAGTTTTTTTTTTTCATTATAGATTTTCTGTACAACAACATATAAGTAGAAGCACAAACCGAAACTATTTAATCTTTAGTTTTGGTTTGGTTTATATCCCACGTAGCCTCGTAGTTAGTTGGAAACAAAGTCCCGGCATCTATACCTGGCAGGATATCTCAATAGTTTAATGAAGTAATCCTTCTGTATATATGTATTGGTGTGGTGATGTCGTGCCCTGGCCACGGTGCGCGCGCGCAGGCTCCGTCACGCGCCGCCATTGCGCCGATAATTTATGAACGACGCCACTTTTTCATTGTGCTCGCTGCCAGTTGCCAGCGCGGCCGTGAGTTGTCTGTAGAGGCACTAGGAATTATGACCATCACAGGATCATATTCGTATGCTTTAAACCAGACTTCGTCTGAATCTTTACAGAAACTTAATTATTTAACAGTTTTAGATGTACAAAGCTTTGTACCCATTGCCTATTCCAGACGAAGTTCGCTATAAGATTAGCTCCGATGTTACTACGGTTAATATTGAATGAAAGCCAATAGCGTACAACTAATCTTGAAATTGAAAAATATAAGATCTTACATATTAAATTTTATTAAATTAATAGCGGCAATAGCCTAATGGTTAGGGTGACGGCCTTGTGATCGAGAGGTCGCAGGTTCGATTCCCACCCATTGCACTATTGACGTAAACCCACTCCAGATACAAGCATATTTAGCTTAGTTAGAGGGGTTAACAAGTTTGCTAGTAATGTGAATTCCACCCACATCGCTAGTAACCATTTATAAAAAAAAAAAAAAAAAAACAACCTAACGTATTAATCAAAACTTGTAATTCAGTATTTATTTATAAAATCTTGCAGCAGCCTGAAAAGGCTTTAACTTTCAGGGACAGCCTGACCCTGGAATGTCGGGAGAGAGAAATGGATACACGATCAATGCTCCAATTTAGATGCTAAGTGCGAAAATAGCCCAGAAAAACAAACTAACACTATTTCCAGCCAGGTTACAGAATAAAACCAGCTACAAATATCGGAGTGGTCGATCTAGGCTAGATGAGTGGTGCCCCTAGCGCGGGACGTGCAGCCGGCAGAGGTCGCTGCAATCTATCTGTCACGCTGCGCCCGCGCACCGACACGCTCCCACCGCTCCCATCGTGCCAGGGATGTTATAGAGCACCGCAACTATCGAAAATCCGAAATGAAAAACTATCCGAAACGATATCTGTGTCCGATATATTTTTGCCGCTGGAGCACGCAATTACTTTACTGATTAGGAAATCGCTGAAAAAGAGCGTTATTGGTGTTTTTGTGGCACTCGATGACAACAAACTAAGCGAAGTCCTTTAACTTTCATCTTACTCCTTTATTCTATTGTATAGTATTTTTTCAATAATTAATTATGTATTTCTGATATTTCCAACAACACAATTACCTACGTCATGTCACCCAGATTAATTATGACTTATGTTATGTTACACTATACTACTCGTATCATTATGTCACATAATCGAAGTTAGCACTTCTAAAATAAATAATAACATAATATAAACAGATTTGAAATTTGTCTGTTATTTACTTGTTTGTAGTTTTGTAAGTATATCGTCTTAAATTTGTGTATGTGTGTATCCGTATTGCGTAAAAATAAACATCTACTTTTTCTTTATTTCTTCTTTATTTTGGTAAAGGTGGAGCCCAAACACGTCATGATATTATAAGTACCAGCCTGACGCCGAAACACGATATAGTAATGTCCTCCTGATCCTGATATTTTGTAGCTATTTTCCTTTTACAATTCCAAAACTATCTAACACCCGTCTTAATCTATCCGAAAGTTTCGGATAGCCCGAAAATAATTCATATCTATAAACGTAGCGGATACCCCGTATTATACCTGTTACTCATATACATCCGTATCCCCATCCAGATCCGAACTTCAGATAGATAACATCCTTACACCGCACCGCCGCCGCCGCTCTGACGGACGGGTAGCAACACTACTTACAGGTCCTTACTCTTAGCGATCGTTGCTGATCCGATCTCAAAGATCATTTCTGTGTTTACCTTCATGTTACAGATATATCAATGTTTAGGGAATTTTGCCTTGTTAAGTCGAATTTCTATCGGTAGTAATAGAAATTCGACGATATGAGTCAAAAAATATCAAGACAAGTGTCTATGGTACCAATAGGCAGTGCATAATAATCTATAGCAAAAGTAAAAAAATGATTAAATACAAACAAAAGAATAAACTTACCGCCATTGAGACAATCATAAGTAAGTACAAATAGTACCTAAAGTTTAAATTCATGAATTTTTCTGAAAATTTTAATTATATATTTTTCATATCCGAGAATCAAACCCGTATACTTAAACCAGGCTATTAAACCGAACTATTAAATCACCAAGTAGGTAATTCCTCTCATGCCAATATCTGCACTTCCATAAACAGCACTCGTGTACATCTATAATTACTATTTTAATAAGCGCATGCGCAGCCCTGCCCTGCCTCTCTTCAATATTAAATGTTATTTCATCCCGAAATAGCACAGAGTCAGGTAAGGTTCACTTAAACACTATTATTCATGCTTCAACTATTTAAAACGCGTTGCGCTCCACAATTTGTAGCGCACTTTTGTTTTTCGCGCTGACACGCGAGCCTCGGACCTCTGTAATGGGGTGGTTATGATCTTTTTTCTTGGTCTTATATTGATAGGTAGAACATTGCATTCTTGACGTTTCATAATTAAGTCTCGAAGTTTTGATTGATTTTACCCGCGCACTTATACGGTGCGTGAAAATTAAGCGGAAAATACTCTATATCCGTGATTATGTAAAGACACAGGCCTAGGTATTTTTATGCAAATCACTTTTGAAATAAATATGTAGGTCTTTCAAGGATCAGTAATAACTAAATCAGTCAATAACATACATAAATCGCTTAAACTGACAGTAACCACCTGTGACTACCTTTCTACATAAAACAGAGCCATAAAGATATCACTGTCAATGTCCAATTTAGCATTAAGTTATAGTTTCCTCATTTTGGACAGATGTTTACGCAAACTTGCTCAAACGTCTACATCATTATACGAATTAAACTCGTTAAAATCAATATTGTATTAATTTATCTCGGTATTGTGTGAAGATAACGGGATGCTGCGTGGGCGCCACATCAAGGGTCATCACAAATACATATCAATCACGTCAAATTGGTCACACATTTTATTCTCCGATCCAATCATAGTTTTCCTAAGCTTTGATGTTAAACCAATCAAGTGTCACGGCGGATGGGTGCGTGGGCGACTGCGCACATCGACGTAGGTACCTAATATCTTAACGCGGCCTGTGTCGTGAACGATCCAAATTATATTAACATACCCACGTGTGTAGCTTCTCTTGAATTGGATGACTCGGCTCATACTCATATCAATATTAATTAAATTGTTCACAACACTTGCTTAGATATCAGACCAAAGAGCCTTTTCCAAAACGTTAAGCCTTTGAAAGCTACTGAAAGTAAATAATAAAATAACGATTAATATTAATTAAAATCGTACTTTTTTTTTTGGTTTTAGGGTTTCATGTAATGCCTACTGAATACTGCTTCAAAACGATTATCACTTTAAGTAGGGCTTAGTGATAAATGAGGCGCGCAAGGACGAGCATTAATAAGTACATTTTTGGTTTATTCTGTACCTCCAAATAACCTTTTCCAGTAGACCAAGTCACAAAACAGCTTGTTAACAATATGTCCATCAAACATACTTAGAACTCTTCAACAATACATACTAAAAAGGCGCAGGCGCACACGAAACGTCACGATGTTATCGATACGAGGCTATAACGAGGCTAATCTCGGCAGGATAACGACGACGCTATAATGATCGTAATAAAAGTAAGGCGATTTTCACACTGCCCCGCATCATGCTGCATATTGCGTGTCGACGCACCTACGCGCGTTCCTGCGGGAGTGCAGATCTGCATCATCGTGCGGGTTTTTTGCGCACTCACGCGCGTTGGTGCGTTTTGTAGATTCACGCACGGCGGCTCTCATTTATTCGCCGTTCTCTGTGGTGGTCGTGCAGTACTGAGCATCACGATAGTTTTGATAAAAATGGTTAATAGTGTGGAACTCATTCAGGACGCTGCCGTTATACTAACTGTTTGGTTTTTGTACGGTCGAATTAAAAGAAATCGTGCCTATAGAAGATACTGGGTACAACCTTATTTACAAACAACGCCCATTCAAAATCACGCGCGGCACTGCGGGATTCGGTGTGCCATACCTTGCGTCTCGCCCCGCACCTACGCGCGGGGGTGCATGTTTCTCCGCGTGTATGCGCGTGATCCGCATGAACGCGCGTGGATGCATTTTCTGTGTGTTAGACTGTGCGTGTTTTCCATACAAACGGAGATACTTACAAGCAACGGAAGAACACGCATCCACGCGCTACGCTGCATCATGCGGGGCAGTGTGAGAATCGCCTAATGGCGGACGTTACCGGAGTCCGGACGGTCCACTGTCCGCTGTCCGGCGAGAGCAGGTCGTGGCCTCGACCGAGGGGACGATGACTGGGGGCAGTAACATATTTTAAATAAGATTGGGATAATTCAGATCAATTATTTCGTAATTAACTATAACTCGTGATTTTCAAGTCGTGTTGACAAGTCGAATGTTCTTTACTAGCGACCCGCCCCGGCTTCGATCGGGTTGACAAAACATTATTGAATTATACCTACACAAAACCTTCCTCTTAAATCACTCTCTATTGCTGAAAACTGCATTAAATCCCGTTGCGTAGTTTATACGATCTAAGCTTACAGACAGCAAGCGTAACTTTGTTTTATACTTTGTGAAAATTATCGACAAATACTAATTTCTGTTTGAGACTCGATACTCCATACCACTTTACGCTCAGTTATCCTCTATCCTTCTCGTTTGAGATTAAAAGCAAGTTTTAATTAGCTAAAATGAGTAAGATTAAAGTAAGTTACGTTATTAACATACAAGTGTGTACGGATCTCTAAAAGCTAGCTGAGAGCGTGTGCACCTAGTGCGTAGTGATGCGTTTTACTTTAGAGTTACACGCAATGCATTCGGCTAGATGTCGAAAATGTTTGCAAAATTACAAGAAGTTGAAGCATTTCCCCATGTAGGGATGCGATACCTGTTACTCAAGTGCTACTTAACAACGATTTAGAACAAAAGATGTTAAATATTTATAGATCAATTATTCAGTTTAAGTTGCCATTTCATGCGAGAAGTATATATTCAACTTTTGCAGGTAAACAATTCGATAAGAGTCACGGCATTTAGAAATTGCCATGGTAATAAACGATGCATAGTCGTATTGAATAAAAAGACTTAAGACAAATGTGCCAGTTAGCGAATGATCTTAAAATACAAACTTTTAAAGTTAAATGGTTTAAAGGAAACTGTAATTGGTAGTATTAGTACGGGGCCTGGTAATGTAGTGGAGCTAGCGGAGCGTCGTGTCCTCTGACCGTGCTATGTAAATGTACGCGTATCTGCGCGGACGGCACGACACTCCGTTAATTAGCTGCGCCTGCGCAGACGCCGCGGAGCGGTAGGTACCTTACTACTAGGGTAGGTACCTTCTTTCTTTTAGGATCATTAGAACTGTACAATGTTGGTTATTTATACATTATTACGTGTTAATATATAAGTATGTTTATCAGCTGTCTGGTTAGATGGCCGTGCATTTGTTGTCCCGAGATATAATCTTGTTATTTAATGCATTCCTAATAATAGCCTTTATACTTTATTTTTCTTTGTATATTATTGACAAATATTGTTAACTGTGTTGTCAACAGTAGGTAACTATTGTCCATCGATATCAACGCAATCTGCTAATACCTGTTTAGTATCGGACCTCCCGCGTCACTCGCTATCGTAGCGCGGTCATTACCAGCGCAACATCTATCCCTTCTAATTAAAATGTAAATGAGTTCTGAATGCCCCCCCCCCCCCCCCCTCATCACCCCGCACCGCTCCCGTCGGCCGCTGTCTCTTTGTCAATGCAAATGAAATGATCAGTCTCCTCCATTACTGGCCCTTACGATTGAATGCCTTATTTATTACATCGCAGCATTAAAATGTCCCTGATTCGATCCGGTAACTCTCAGGTTTTCTATAAAGTATAAAATTAGATTAGATAATTTGAAATGAGATTTTATTGTGGAATGAGTAGGGTATGTGATGTGGGATGCTGGGTGCAAGATATTAATTGATAATAAACTTGCAATGACTACCTATTTGATGTCTTTTGATGGACTGACTGTATTAGAATTTAGATTGTCGAAGTATTTTGATGTTGAAAGTCACATCAAGTTGTGTAAGCTTACGTACCCATCGTAGCAGTTATCAGCATCTCAGATAGTTTACACTTCATGATAGATTTAAGATTATGAATCATGATCATCATTAAAATTATGATAATTTTCTTCTAAAATGGTCTACTTACTACCTCCTCCTAGTTTTATTAACTTAGTACGGCACAACTTAGAGCAGTAATACTAAATGGCCCTAACGCCAAACCACATAGGCCGACAAGGGACCAACTAATAACCAATAAAAGCCATTAGGTGGGACATGAGTTCTGTACAGACGGCACTTAACCCCGCGAGTGTGCTCTAATTAGCGCCGTGTTCCGAGCGACGCGCGACGGGGAAGTGCGCGCGACACGACGCGCCCGCACGATGCCGCCAAGTCTACAGGTTCACAAATCGTAAAGGAATTCATAGTTATAAGGTTAAGAACTGTTAAGAACAACTTTATTTCTCACTAGCTGTAGGTACCCCGCGACTTGGTCCGCGTGTTTTAGTTTCAACGGTTTTTCATTTTTGCAACATTTTTCATTTATGCTCCGCTCCTTTTGGTCGCAGCGTAATGTTATATAGCCTTAAGCCTTCCTCAATAAATGGGCTATCCAACACTGAAAGAAATTTTCAAATCGGACCAGTTTTTCCTGAGATTAGCGAGTTGAAACAAACAAACAAATAAACAAACAAACTCTAAAGCTTTATATATTATTAGTATAGATAAAGAATTACATACCTACATTATTCACTTACTGAGAAACAATGTTTAAAACTGAGATTAATATTTGGAGTGCACAAAATTACGAAAATAAAAAACAAGAAATCTGTAAGTAACAGAAACGGCAAGAAAGTCGATCGTAGCCAAGCAGAACATGGATGCATTAATTTATATTTACTAGATGTGGCATCGACGGCGTATGTAGGTACTCCGTTGTTTTTTTTTTATATAGGTACCTACTTATTGGTTTTATTAAAACACTATATTAGTGTATTATTCTATTTATATATTTTAGGTATCTATACATATGTGTATATCTGAAGTTTATGAAATATTTTAAGACGGTATTTATTTATATTCATTATTTTTATTTCTTCGTCATATTTCATCAGTAGGTGTCCGACAATTAGGTATATTTAAATATTTTTTTTATGATTCTATTCTCAACTCGTTGAATTAGATCTTATTACTCTTCGCTGCAGTACCTTCCCACCCCAGAATATAGTTATAGAAAGATATAGGTGCTTATGTAACAGTTCCAAGGGTGCGTCGTGAGATACAATCTTACCTCGTTACTTTTGTTGATACCTATTCCTTGAGCATTAATTTTGCAAGCCACTACATGACTGGAAATTAATTTAAATCGATAGTCGATATTTAAATACTTTGTCCCTCAGTCTTGTAGGTAAGTGAGTACCTAATTTACCTTTATTTTATTTTATTTCATTTTAGTGCGAAGATTACAAAATATATACATTAATTGTAAGAATAATTTCCGAGTACCTACTTATGTGTTCGGAACGAATAATTGCAAGTGCAAATGGCGTAACTGTTGGGGTGGTGTTGGATTCCTTCGTGCCTAGGTAAATAACGAGTTGGTGAACAACACAACATTTTCTAATTAGATACCTCATAGGGCTTTTAAATCTGTAATATCTGTCCTAACAAGGTGCCTACTACAATCTACATTGGTACCTATATCATGTCGTTATGTAGTTTTCTCTCACATTATAATCTACATCACGTAGAGTTAGCACCTAGCTGTCATTGTATCACACGCCACAATAGTAATAACTTCAGCAGTATTTCAGCGGCTCACGAGCGCCGAGCGCGGGTTACGCGCGGTGCGGCGCGTCGTGCACGCCTGGCACATACATATACAAAGCCGGCACATAAACAGCCCTCTCCGACATTACTGCTAATACATTATTTATTCGGAACATAATAAACTAAAGCGGCTAACGAGATCTAACGGCGAGTGAACTAATGAGCGCCGAGTGATCGGTGCGATGCGTGCCGCGCTGCACGCGTCGTGCCGCTCCGCACGCGTCGTGTCGCGCCGCGCCGCGTCGTGCTGCAGTCACGACGCCCTTTATGCAGACATGACTATCAGGATTGCCTAGCACCTACTTAGATGTTAAGTGTTTTACTTATTGCACTGAAAACGATATTTTGTTTTGATTTCCGCACTTGCCTTCCCTCATACTAGAATTAGCGAAACTAAGTACCTACCTAGGTAGCTACGATTATGGCAGTGGCGTAGCTAGGTAATCAAAGGCCCTGGGGCAAAAAATAAAACTAGGGCCCCAACTAAACTATTTAAATTCGTTTGTTTCGTATTCGTCGTGAACCGATTGCGATGTACATTCTGTGTACTAAATATCGGGAATTTGTCAATAAAACAAAAAATACAAATTATTCATCTAAATTTATTTTATCGCCTTCAAAGTAGGCCCCATCGCTTGCAATACAACATCTCCAACGCTTCACCCAGTCTTCCATACATTTTTCATAGGCTATTTGCGGTATGGCCTTTAGCTCATTTAGCGAATTTTCTTTTATGGCTTCTATCGACTTAAAACGTTTTCCTCGAAGTGGTAATTTTAACTTGGGAAATATAAAAAAGTCAGACGGAGCCATATCAGGTAAATACGGTGCTTGGTCGAGAACTTTTGTTGAATTTTTCGCTAAAAACTCTTGCACTATAATGGCTGTGTGTGACGGTGCATTATCATGGTGCAGCATCCATGAGTTGTGTTGCCACAAATCTGGACGTTTTCGGCGGATACTCTCACGCAAACGCTTCATGACGCCTAAATAATATTCTTTATTCACTGTTTCTCCCTCTGGAAGGAATTCGGAGTGAACTACACCACGGTAGTCAAAAAAAACTGTCAGCATCACCTTGATTTTGGAGCGACTTTGCCGCGATTTTTTGGGTTTCGGCTCGTTTTCGAGACGCCATTCTGAAGACTGTTGGCTTGTTTGCATGTCGCGTAAACAACACGTAAACCCATGTCTCGTCGCCAGTTGTTATACGTTTCATAAAGGTCGGATCCGTAGAAGCTCGGGAAACCATGTCTTCAGCGACATGCTTTCGCTGCGCTTTTTGAACAAAATTGAGCTCTTTTGGAACTAGTCGAGCGGCGACGCGTTTCATGCCTAAAATGTCAATGAGAATGTTGTGGACGGACTTAAAAGATATGTTCACCTCACTAGCCAACTCTCTCAGACTCATATGTCGATTTTCGAGCACTAGCTTCTTGATTCTGTCGATGTTTTCTTTGGTCGTAGCGGTTGAAGGTCTACCAGAACGAGGCAAGTCTACTACTACTTCTCGGCCTTCTTTAAAAGCCTTATACCATTCATAAGCCCTTGTTTTCGATATACACGATTCGCCGTAGGTATTTCGCAACATTTTTAGTGATTCACTACATGAAATATCATTCGAAACACAAAATTTAAGGCACACTCTTTATTCAACAATATTTTCCATTGAAAAATCGCTACTATGACCAACAAAAAGTGTAGTTTAAAACAAATTAAATGACAGATCGCGCTCAAACTTTGCGCGCTAAATCAGTACAGTGCTATCAACATGCAGTATAAAAATTAGAACGACCTCTTTTACGCGGGTCTTTTTATTGACATATTCCCGATACTTTTTACACAGAGTAGTATATCGATCGACGGAGGGCATTAGCACGGTAATATTATCTATCAGTATTGTAACTTCATAAAAACATTTTTTTTTGAAGAGATTTACGCAGTTAGCCTGAGCGCAGGCTTTGACTGCTTCACCGGACTTTTGGCGAGAACCTTAAGGGCATCCAGCCAGAGCAATAGAAAAACTAACTACGTCAGCAACGTTCACTAAGGGCACCCCCTGTGGGGTTCGGACCTCGACTTAGTGCGTTGCTAACAATCTTAATAAGGCAAAAACAGCAAGGGAGGGCTGGATCTAAGTATCCAAGTGGAATATAAATTGAAAATCTATGTTTGTCTATGAACGTAGTAATGTAATGAGAGATATACTTACAATCATCTTACAATAGTTAAGTATCGATAATATATGATTCCCGGTGACGATAAATAATTGTGGTTTGTTAATTATGTACAAATTTAAAAACAAAATCATTTGTAAGTCAGAGTCCGAGGGCCCCCCGAGCTTGGGGGCCCCGGGGCACAGCCCCGTCTAGCCCTCCGGTAGCTACGCCACTGGATTATGGATAGGTATCTTTAAAAGCAGTCATTTAATTTTAAGGATAATTTCCAGCTGTTGTGCTACCGTTTCTTTTGAATAAGCACTTAGGTACTTAATCATTCTCAAAACTGATTTAAAATATGTAATCTTACACACGACTGAAAATGCTACAACAAGTATCCGAACACGAGTCCACAGCATCAGTAACATGTACGAGCATGTAGATAACTAACTGTTGTTAGCGCAGCAAGTGACAATCAGGCCGGGTCCGTGCAGCGCGCCACATTTAACTTTTTGATCCGCAGACCAACGACCGACGACGTAAGAAATAATGAGAGCCGTGACGATCGTCAGTCGTCACCGATGGCCGCGATACATCGCCGCACTTGTAGCCAGCATCGCATGTCACACGCGACCGCTCCTGCTCAGGTGACAGCAGGCCAACGCCCTAAACGATAATCCATGCAACAGATACATTGCTAAACAACTCATTAAAAACTATGACAAAAAATACCAATTTCATAATTCCTCTCAGACATAAATCTTCAAAATCCAATTACAATATCGGTAGCCGCCTCCATACGCACCGATTCGACACGATTGTTCATAAAATATTCTAACGGTAGCTGTAGGTAATCGTTTACAATAATTGATAATCGATAAACTATTCGTTTCATACGTATCGCTAATCAATCCGATTTCACGCCGCGACGCACGGTTAAATACTATAATCGTTGTAATGGATAAAAAGATAAATTTCGCGAGGGGATCTCGATTACTGCGGGGGCAAACATGGTAAGCAAATTAAATGGTGCACACGGGAAAATGTGCCCTATCTCTGAAGTGGAAAGTTTTATTTCGGTGTATTGTAATAAATGTGTTCTACATGAAGTGTACAATATAATTTAGTGATATAGTTTAATCCCATTTTTGTCACAATGGGGTCTCCACTTGCACAGCTGACGGTGTAAAAAAACCCGCGCTTTTGATGTGGTATTGTTTGACCCTCGAGCGGGAAGGGGTCGGACAATGGCTCATGTTTTTTGTGGTTGGAATAATGATGTTAGCAACAAGTGGGCAATCAGCAGTCTGTGCACGTTTGCACATGTTTGTTACAAGCTTATCCCCGATGAGAGAGATGCGGAGGATGTCAACCGGCGGTGACCTGGAACGGCCCCGGAATAACTAATGAACATTAGACTTCGTCTTGCAGCCAGTATTTAACTGTGAAACTAGTTAATCATGTAGGTACCTACATACGTTATTCATTGAGTAACTTTCATGATGCATTCATGCAGGTATAGGGGTATTGTGCTTAAGATGACATACTCAGATAAGATGACACACCGCAGTATTCTTTAAATTATTGACGGTATAGGTGAAACCGTGACGTTTTTGGGGAGCGTCATAGATGTTGCTAGTACCGAAGTGCAGTTTGACGGGCAGTGAATGCACATCGCAAAGTAGTGAACGTTTTCGTGTTTTTAAGGTGAAAAAAATTTTGCTAACGCTTTTGTTTGGTGGTGAAAATACACGTAAGGTCATCTTCTGTTTGAACTAATTTTAATTGTAAATGGGGATTATTATACGGCACAAATGTTGATAAAAACGTATTCTAACCTAAACAGTTTTGCCATGACAGTTAAATGAAATTTTAAATATCTATTTGGTAAGATGGCATACTAGACGTCGGTGTAAGATGGCATACTATGCCATCTTACCCTTATAGTAGGATTAGTAGATAGGTATTTATTTTGTTTTTTTCTTATTTCTGTACAGAATGCCTGGCAATTACAAAAGAACATCGACTCGGAAGAGTTGGTCACAAGAAGACATGAATAAGGCCATCGAAGCTTTAAAATAAAATAGGATGGGTTGGCTCTTAGCATCCAAACATTTTAATGTGCCACAAGCAACTCTTCGTCGTCATTTCTATAGTGTTCCAGTAAATCTTGGTCGTTTTAAACCAACTTTTAATGCAGATATGGAAAAAGCACTTGTGGATCACACGCTCGAGTTCGAAAGTCGACTATTCGGATTTAATACAACCGAAATAAGAAAATTAGCTTTTGAATTTGCTGAAAGATTAGGACTGGATCATAGATTTGATAAGAATGAAAAAATAGCTGGCTGGGATTGGTTAAAAGGATTTAGATCACGCAATCCTCAAATCTCACTCAGAGCTCCAGAGCCGACGTCTGCAGCGAGGGCAAGGGCATTCAATAAACCTCAAGTAATGAAGTTTTTCTCTCTTTTGGAAAAAACAGTGACAGACAATGAAATTCAGGCACGTAGAATTTACAATATGGATGAGTCTGGACTGACCACTGTTCAAAAGCCACCAAAAGTCTTTGCATCCAAAGGAAAAAAGCAAGTCGGTTCCGTCACTAGTGATGAACGGGGTCAACATTTCACAGTTGTTGTCTGTGTTAATGCATGCCGAATGCAGGGATGACGAGGGAGAAGATGATGCAGCTTGCATATACTGCAATGAACTATTTAGTCAATCTAAGGTGTGGTTTTTGTTACTTGTGTAAGACGACATACCAATAAAGTCTAAGATGACATAGTGTGTCATCTTACACTATTGATATGTCATCTTACACACATAGACTTAAGAGCGATTAATGTTAATTATTTAATTTTTCATTACGTTGATTGTTCTAAAATTCTAATAATGTTGTTGATTAAGAAACATTTATAAATAAACATAAGTTGCTGATCTCACATGACTTCATTTTTAGGGTTCCGTACCTCAAAAGGTAAAAACGGAACCCTTATAGGATCACTTTGTTGTCCGTCTGTCTGTCTGTCTGTCTGTCAAGACCTTTTTTCTCAGGAACGCGTGGAGGTATCAAGCTGAAATTCATATCAAATACTCAAGTCTATGGTCTCTTGGAGCTGTGAAAAAATCAAACTTCTAAGTCAACGCGATCAAAAGATACTCCCGTTTATGCCGCAAAATTCCGCAAATTTTCGAAACTCGCACGGGAATCAAAACCTACAGGGTACTTCCCGTGAACTCAGAATCTTGAAATTTGGTACGAAGTAACGTCTTATAGTACAGATAAAGGAAAAATTGCGAAAACCGTAAATTTTTAGTTACATCATATAAAAAAAAATATTTCTGATTTTTTTTTTTTCATTTTGCAATTATCATACCATAACTATGACTCGATCGTAGTGATGGGTGAACTTTTACTTATATACCTACAGGTGTGTACGGAACCCTCGGTGCGCGAGTCCGACTCGCACTTGGCCGGTTTTTTTTTTTTATATTTGTCTTAAAACAAAAAGTATGTCATCTTAAGCACAATTCCCCTATATATCATCATACCTACTCTTAGAATTGGACGTAGGTCGAGTAGGTAGCTATTTATAATCATTAATCTGATAAGTACACCATAGATACAATGCAATACTGAAGAACCGAGGCACTTACCGCACAACCGCACAATACCTATATAAAAAAAAAATAGTATATAAATAATATGTAATGTTCTTACCACATTTATTAATAAGAAAAAACATGTCAATAGAATCTGTTTTGCGAATCGTAATCGAGCGTTGAACGAATTAGTAGACCATACGTGGAGAGCTAAGGTGGAGAGTTAGCGGCTATTAGTGTCCGTACATGGGGCCTTTGTTCGCCGCGATGGCCGATAGCGGTGACCTGCGACCGGTGCTGCACCTCGCACCTCTCCACCGCTTCATTACCTACACCTTAAATGCCTTCGTACGAATGTAACCTATCTTACTATTAGCAAATACCTAAGTGATACAACGGAAAGCGATATCGATTGTTCGAACGGTTCCTTAAATTGGTAAAATGAATTTGAAATCTAGGTAGGTAGGTAAAATTTGATATTGTAGACATGTAATAATTGAGTTGATTGTAAAATAATTTATGTTTCGATTATAGCATGCTTTGGTCTACTAATTCGCTTAATATTAATTCTTGGGTTTCCATTAAGGAATACGTAGTGTAATTTAACTTATTTTGAGATATACTGAATTAAAACGACATCTCCATTTAAAATAAACAATCGTTTATGGGTGGCATATGGGCTCAAATGATTTTATCACATGTTTTGTGTCGCAGCTAGCAGACGGACGAACGAGGGGAGGCGCGCGCCGAGCTAGCACACAATGCGCGGACGAGACATATGACCACACTGTTGCTGTAAATAGGGTGGGATGAACTGTGAATGCAACATTAATTGCAAATAACAATGTGCCCCACATTTATAATTTTTTTGAACAACTGCCGCTCTTAATTAAAATGATCTGTTATTACGAGTGGAGATTATAGTAATACTGTATACGAATAGAATTATGATGATACTATTTTTCTGCTTGATTTTTTCGTGACGTTTAAACTACAAGGGGCAGACAGAGAGGTAGGCGACACTTATAAGTAGTGCTCAGACATTAAAAGGGAATATGTCTCCACAACAAAGTGTTAAATAGTGAGTCGGGACAAAATAAAAGCTCACATTACAATCTATTTTCATTGATTTAATAGACATGTAGGATTACATATACATATTTTATCTCATCATAAAACTATATTATATGCATTAATTTACTCAGCTAATGTGTTCTAATTGCGATCAGTGAACAGACAACAAATATAGGTATTACGAGGCCGTACACGTCTGGCCGAAGGTTTGGGGACCGATCATGCAAATTAAATAAAAATAAGTTAATTCAAACTATTTAATACTTAGTAAATAATAGTTGAAAATATGTTCTTAACGTAAATGATTCGCAGAAGACAAGTAAAAGGCGGTAACGGTTCCCAAAGCTTTATTTTAATCAGTGAGGTATCGGCGAGGGGTCCCCAAAGCCCCGGGCGGCGGTACGGCCACTACGGCCACCATCCAACAGATCTCATATTCTCTGTGTTAGCTACAAATAATTAACACAAACTATAACGTCGGTCGCAATGTCATCTACACTTGTCTTACATAACATACCAAATAATTAGATCACAATTTAGAAAATTTTAAATACCAATCTTATAATTAAGGGTTTAAATACCCTCTAGGACGTCTCAATATTCGTTTAAGTTTTTATTCATTCATTGATAAAAAGTTGTGTAGATACTCAACGTGTGGATGCTTATGGAAACTTAGCGACCACTCGTATTTCCTTAATTAATGGCACGACCACACAGTGTCAAAATAATATTATAATAGAATAAAATACTTTATCAAAAATACAAATCAAGTAGTACAATGCATTAAGATTAAACCTCCTAAATACGTTTGTTAAGAGATTCCGAAACGATTTCAGTAGTTAAGTGTAGATCACATTACAACACAGTAGTACAAAACATTATAATTTCCACCAAATCTGTTACCTACGTCCTGTATATTATGTATATTGGCAAGACAATAAATATGTATTCCAACTAATAGACAACAAAATAAAGGCTTTCAGCCGATTTGTACAAATATTAAACCACTCTTTGGCTATATAACACCTCTGGGAAGCGTAAAATATATTTTATTTTATTTATAAGCATTCCAAAATTAGTAAAAAATAACGTATGGTACTCGCACGGTCCATTTGCAATCCCTACAACTATAAGGCGCGGGTTCATAACGGAATGGCGGGCAAAAATGTAAAGTTATAATACTTAAAAATATAGTGCACAAGAATATTGTAAGTTTAAAGTTGAAATCCTTAAATAGTGAACGTAACTTACTGTAAATAAGTGTTCCGAAATATTTATATTATTGGTCCATTTTATAGGCCGCCATTGCATTTTAAGTGTGAACCGCGCTGGTTTTAAGCCCAACATTTTAAGTACGATAAAGTTTTATAACATAATATATAACCGTAACGATTGCAAACCAACTGTGTACAGATAAAATAATGCGCTATGTTTGACACAGTACATGTTGGTACTAAATAGATCACTGAGTTGAGTGCGGCCGGCTGCCCGCCGCCTCCGGGCCTCGGAATCTGGTAACTATGCATTATGTTGTCCCACAGCCCGGACACGGGAGGTGCCGACGGCAACAATATAAAATATATAGATAAAAAATTAAAAGAATACAGCGTGATATGTCAAGTTACAGCTAGCGTTAATCGCTATGTTACAAAATGGCATTAAACAGTGTTATCTATAATGATTCGTTTCTGTTACTGGACAAACGAGCGACTTGGCAGCGCGCGCGCCACTGAGTCGGGCAATACGACTGCACTATAAGCGTATGTGTCTCGGGTCTATAACTAATCATAATTGGACTCAATGTTGTACGTGGTATCTATTCTAATTAAGGCAATGTATTGTTTGAAATGCAATGGAGTTGCAAAACGTGTCCTATGTCTATGCAGTTCAGAGGGAAGGGCAGCCGGTAGCCAGGAGGTCGGGAAATTAGGCCATCAAGAGGCTTTTGTTGAAGGCGGAAGTTTTTTAATATATACCGTAGATTACGGGATCTGGTAAATTACAAACATTTAATTTGTACTATTTGTTGCCATTATGAATACTTGAACATCGGAAGAGGGACGTTCTGAGGCAGATGAAGTAAAGTAATTGTAGATAGAGAAAGTCTTTATTGCCTAACTCAGGTAGCAGCGTCCGCGACGCGTCGCCGCCACGTGTCGTGCCGCGACACGTCGCGTCACTGTGACAGCGCATAACAATCGCACTAAGCTGTGACAACAAGCTATTTATAACAGTAGTGTTTCCGTACATCGACCGGTCACTTTGCACAATCCTCTATAGGTGAAGCAATATGCTTTTAATTCTGATAACTTCATAGTGCGGTAATTCACGGCAAGTGACCGGTCGCCGTAAACAATAGTCACCTGTTAACGAGGGGATACTTTGGCACAGTCGGTGACAGACACACAAAATGAAATAAGCGTCATAAGTTACTTATACAAAGGAGGTATTTGTTTCAGTAGGTAAGATTAACTAAGATTTAGATCATCGTTTGGAAGATAGTTGTAAGCAGTGAGTGAACTTCGTATAATAATATAACTCTTCTTGTCAAACTCCACTCACTGCTTGTCCTCTCACAGTCCAGCTAAAGGCAAATCTCATTGGTTGCTGTCACCAAGTCTAGTAAATTATCTATGGTATCTAGGATATAAAATAACGCTCGTATTAAAATTATATGTTATCTATCTATGTGGTGTGTGCTCGACTCTATATAAATAGCTTTATTTAGTGCTCTGTCATCATGTGTTGTACATAACAACTGCGGTACGCTCCAACTACATTTTAAATTGTACTACTTTTTAATTATCAGCTATTACGTAATAATCAATAATTTATATAATCTTTAAAGAATATAATTTTGACTAATATTTCAATAAAATAAAGTAATAATTATGTAAAACTTCAAAAAATTAAAAAATAATTTTCAAAAACGTTTAATTGTATTTTTTGACTGTTTTGTTTATGCATTAAGGTCGGAAATGAGAACACATGTGCGTCCGGAAATAAATAAACTATATCATTCGCAACGTAATCACAGTTAGTTAATAAAGGCGCGTTCAGACGACGCGACTGAATGTCGTCCTCAGTCGCCTGACCGCGACTGGTCGCGGGTGGAGCCGGCGGGAGACCTCCGTGAGGCATTCTGTACTTTCTATTTTAACAATATATCCTTATTACTCAACAATAAATTGTAGTAACAATGCACGGCGACGCAAGCCACCGTATCATTTGTAAACATATTACTTTGAAAATATGTAACTTAACAATGTGTTGTTTATAATCGTCATTTAGCACATAATGTGAGAATGTGTCCCGCGGCCCGCCGGCGACTGTAAGTACGACCACCTGCGCCGCACACACGCGCTCACACTCACACGTGCACACAGCGTACGAATAAAAAACCACAATGTGAACAACACTCAGCTATGAATTATGTACGAATAAATAAATAACATGAGGAGTGCCGACGGTCGCGCCGGCACGCACACGTACCGCTATCGTAATCTATCAACTATTTAATTTATATTATATTAGTTCTTCACCACATCAAAAATTAATTCTTCACATACATTTAACTTACCTAGTAACAGATAAACGTTCAAATACGGTACATACATGTTATAACCACCGCAATAAATGATACTGCAGAGTTGAATATCACTCTGCAAAACCACTTAGGACTATCATCTAGTTAGAAATAGTAGCGAGCCTCATACTCTTAGGTTGAGTATGGAAACTGTTATCACTGTATATTTGATTAGGCGAATAAGCAGAGTTGCAGAGTTACGCGAACTCTCTACCTAACATTCAACAGACACTGTGCGGTACTCGCGTGGTGAACATTCATTGACTGGGCTACGCTACGTTAGCGGCATCACTCAATAACAAATCAATACAAGTGTGAGTCCAAGTGATAACAAACTAAATACATATTTTAGTAATCTCAATACATTTTTGGTATGAAACAAGTATAAGTTGACCACTCAATTATCACCAGCCCTAAAATAAAATGGCCACGAAATTATTACAATCCTTAACAAAGTAAACTAAGCTTTATTACACAAGTAATAAGACGCAATCAATCTCAACACTAGACGCGTGCACCCGGCACGAATGCGAAACATAAACATATAAAACACAATAATATAATTTATAACGTTTTACGGGAACACGTACAGAGATTTATAATTTAATATATTTATATTATTTTTGTATTATAATATTATACACTAACAACTACATAAAGCATTACAATTTGTGCTATCTGCGCCGCCCCGCAACACACAACACAACTAGTACGAGGTACATACTCCAACAGAAACCATTCTACTATTTAACTTAAACCTTTGGTATTACATACGTAACTAACAACTAACTCAATAATACTTAACTCAGAATACTGTCGCGATGCGTGACAGCTGACGCAGCAGAACACACTCGGGTTACATCACCACACGACGCTATAACAACCTGACTCCCCGACAACCTTCCACTAATCCTCATTTAACATTCACGTCGAGTACAAGTGACGTAACCTGAATGTGTTGCTAGCTGAAATGTGATGTCAAATATAAAAAATCTCCATAAAATGGTGGTGTCTGTTACAAATATATTGATTTAAATAATTACCTACTTTAATGTAAAAGTAAACGAGACGAGGACTGTAAACACAGACAATAATACAACGTGTTTGCGTACTTACAGTACGAGAAAACTATATAAAACAATGTATATTAAAAGATCTAACAAAATATGTAAAGAGAATCTCAACTAAATGGTACGGGGCTTGTGTTACCTTTGTGGACAAATATCAATCATCAACATTTCCAAAATTAACATACCATAAACTTTTGTAGGCTTCAACTTATTAACACAATAATTAACAACAAACATTCAAGTGTGCAAGACTTTACAGAACAGTGAAATGGAGTGTAGGGACCCCAGACCCCAGGGGTGGATCGAGACAACCTTTAAAAGATATCCTTCTTTCTTTCCTATCGTGAGACATACTTGTTCATCATTATAATTTTCTTAATAATTTAGATTGCATAGTGGGTAACATGCACCTTTCCACATTCAAAGAGTTGTCTCCATCCACCCCGGTTTTCCTAACTGTAGATCCCACTGTTCATTGTTGCCTGCCACATTTCTTATTATATCACTCATAACATTTCACAAAGATAAAAAAAAATGCAGAAAATAGGATAAAAGACTTCGACAACTGAACTTTTTTCGTCAGGATCTTTGTGGAATCTAGTTATCGTGCATTCTGCGCCTTATCTCGAACTATTTGACTTCATTTTCCCAACAAATGTAACACAAGTTTAAAGATCAAGTAAAATACTGAAGAACCAAAGGGTTGATGAGTATTGGAAGAACGCTTCGTGTACGAGCGCGGGACTAGAGGCGACGTGTACTGAGGGAGGGCGGGCGCGGGCAGACATCTGACTCGCTCACTCTTCTCGCTATTTCCCTACTCCCCCGCCCCACCCCGGGACAAATTCCTCAATAGTTAGTTTGTAAATAAATTTAATTTACTATGTAAATATACTTTGGGAGTAAACTGGTATAAATTCCGTTTCGTATGACATCGAAAAATCAATTTAATAACGTTACGCCTAAATTTTAGCGTATTTTGATACAAAAATGCTCGTTAACAATTAGTTGACATAAAATATTATGCGTGATTGAGTCAACGAAATAAATGTGTGAACGTCAGGCACTGAAGTACGGCAGCGGTCCCGCGGAGTGAGCCCCAGCCCGCGCCCGCCGCCGCACTGGGCCCGCAGCCGGCCCGGCTGCTGCACAGGCCACTGCTGTGCATTCTCCAATATTTACAACAATCGATAATAATAATTGCTCTAATTATAATCTCAATGGAAAATATATTTAACCTATCAACAAGGTTGTGCTTTTTTCCATTATTATATTCATCCGTGAGATTTAGTTATTGATAAACGATCGGCCAGTCGAGAGTTCATTACGAGCCGGTCAGGTGCGTACGAACTGATAGGAAAATATCTCGTAAGTAGCCGGAACACGAGAGGGCTTCGCGTCGCCTAACACTCGCTCGTTGCACCCGGCTACCTGGCGTAATATTGAAATGGCCTGAAATATGCATTGTACCAACCATCTCCTAGCACAGAGCTTCCAATGTTATGTCGGGAGGCTCGACGTGAGCCTCCGAGAATGTCGAAACTCCCGACGAGCAAGTAGGTACGCACCCGACTACAATTGCAATAAACTATCATTCACACTTACCGACGCGTTTATAAGTATTTGCCGAATGAACTAGTGGACAGATACATCATAAGAAAAACCATGTTGTGAATAAACCTGACATCGTCTGAACATTGGAACCAAGTGGTCAAGCCGCGAGTTCCGGAGTCAAGCCCCGGTCATAGGACAGCTTGCACCGGCCCCACGCGGGCGAGTGCACCGAGGCCACAGGAAGACCTGGCGCATGCGACGGGCGCACGCACTACCTTACACGAAGGTATTCAGCGGCGGTGCCTCCTATCGTAAGTCCAATTCGATGATGTAAAAGTAAGCGTGTGTTTTAACTGCCCAGGCAGAAGACGCAAGAGTCGAACAATAGGTTTGCTCCTATGCTTCTGAGGACAGGTAATGTGTTATGAGCCGTACAAACGGACAAACGCCTCCATTATCATCGAACATACTTCCGACAGCTTTCAAGATTAGTAACTACATGTTGCAAATCTAAAAAGCTTAAAACGTTGCGCGTGAAGGCACGCTGCCCGCAGCATGTCGCCAGTGACGCGTCACGACTTACAGTGAAGTGAGGGAATTGTGTGATCATAATCACGCGGACACTAGAAACAGTTCAGTCTAGTTCTGTATGCAACGGACTACAAGACCATTCCAATCGGAGATGTTCTTAGTTCAAACGTAATCAGCAGGTATAACCGGGTTAGTAATCTCCGGACAGTTCGCAATGAGAGACTCGAGCGCTCCTAAACTAACATACACTAAAAGACAGACAACGTACATTCAAAAAACGTACAAAAAACATAATAAAAAATAATACTTCGACCGACGTCGATACTAAAAATCGTCGCGCGCTACTACTAGAATTAAAAAAAAACAGCGTTTGCGCTTAAATTACGCATCGTCATGACTAGACAGATGTTGGCATTGCACTTAAAATATGTAAAAAATGAGGGGCGCCGGCCGCTCGCCGAGCCGCCGCCGGGCCGCAGCCGGGCCGCAGCCGGGCCGCCGCCGGGCCGCAGCCGGGCCGCAGCCGGGCCGCCGCCGGGCCGCACGCCCGCGCCGGCTCCGGCCCGCGCGGCCGGCGCCGTCGCCGCGCGCTCAGGGCTGCGGCGGCTTGTCGACGGCGGGCGTGGGGTTGAAGTCCTTGTTAACGAACGAGAAGCCGCGGAACTCCTCCTGCGACACACAAGCGCACCTGGTTAGTACACCGTACCCAACACCCTAACGTTACTGCAGACGGCTAAGGGTATTATTTATGAGATAACGTTTTGTCTTATCACATTATGCATGACTTGATTAAAACTACGTAATCAATGCATAGCCATATGGGATAAATATTTAGTTTTAATATGCTTTGCAAGACAGTAAACTAAACTACATTATAACATGCAGCAACCAAAACAAACTTTTTATATCCAATGAATTATGAGGTTTGTCGTCTTAGTAAACCATTGAAGGAATAAAGTACACTAACGGTCCTGATTATATTAAGCACGAACTAAACTTCTTTAAGGTTATTAGTATCTTTTTCAATTACCTATATAAAATTAGAGCTTAGCTTTAGAGCAGTAAAAAAATCGAAGGTTAAATTTAGGTTTAGTTTGAGAAGCATAATAAGCGGCAGTAGGAGATCGGATTATTTTTTTAATTTACTCGTCACAAGTGTAGATTTAAAAAAAATATGAGACACGTATTTTTTCTTTTTTTTAATTAAACAAACGCTGAGAAAGTTCCAGTGAGCAGAAATGTCGCGTAACGTCACTTGTGGCTTTAAATTTAACCCACAAGTGACGTCACAAGCCCACACTTCTGATCTTTAAAGCGCTTTAACTTTAAAGATAAATACGAGATTTTTTTTATCCATCTGGTGGCCTAAATAGATATTTAATTTCCATGGGCAGTCCGATCCCGTATCATGTCACAAGTGTATGTGTGTGGTGTTACCTGGTTGATGGCGCGCACGACGTCGTTGGGCACGGGCGTGAGCACGGGCTCCTCCTTGGTGAACTCGGCGTCGAAGTTGGCCGCCTCGCGCTTGCTCTTCTGTAAGGAGAGCGCGCGTGAGTGTGGGGGTGTGGGGGTGTGTGGGGTGGTGGCGGGTGGGGTCGGGCGCGCGTACGTACCACCTTGGGGCGGAAGGGCGGGCGCAGGCGGCGCTGGGCCAGCGCGTCCCAGTCCACGTCGCGGAAGAACACGTGCGCGCGGATGCCGCCCGCGCCGCCGCACACGCCCAGGCGCCGCGCCGGGCTCTTCGTCATGAAACCTGCAACACGCCGAGCCTTACTACACTACGTCCACGCCAATCGTGCACGTCACATGTTGCACGCTAGTAGCGTGCGACATGTGTTTGCGTTTACACGCGAAAACTTTATAAAATTTAAAGCAATCGGGCATTTAATCAAAAATCATATACTACAAACTATGTCGAGTTGTATAAACGCTAGACTAATTACTTTCATATTGAACTAGTTACAAGCATTTTAATATTACTAATTAGAGATAGCGATACCATCAGGTGACGTCACCTTGGTCATCTAAGGCTGTCCTGTACAAGTCGTCGTTTTGCGAAAAAAAGTTTTACAAATATTTGTAATAAATAAATAATTCGATAGTAATCAAATACCCAATAATTGTATGTAATACTTGTCAAGCAATTGTTACAAGCGTCAAGTGTTTACTATTATTCAATTATATCTAAGCAATTATTTATTTCACTTCTTGACACATCTAACCATGGATTTGTACGTATCAGTACCATATTTTTTTTTTTTTTAAATTAAAAACTTTACGATGACAAATTTGAAAATATTTCATTAAAATATTGAAGGTCAAAAAGAGTTTTTAATTGGAAAATCACACGGTAGAATATTTAATAATAAATTAAATGTTGTAAATATATATGGTCAGTTTTTCTTAGTCAGCTTAGCTTTTTTATTAGTCAATTCACAATTAATAATATAAAAGACCAGATAATTGCAAATTGCCAATGCAAAATTGCATTGACCTGAAGCAAGAAACTTGTATACGATTCGACTATCGAAGTTTTTAACAACGGTAAAAGATCCAATACAATAAATACTACATTATAAAAAGAATTGTTAACCTTGAACTATTATTTTTAACACGAGAGGTTATAAAAAATAAAATTGTATAACCCTAGAGTAGGTGTTCTGTTTACCTTTGAGTATGGAGACGGCCTCCTTGGAGAGCCAGACGGGGTAGAGCACGTCGTCGTGCAAGATGGACTCGAACAGGTCGTCCTCGTTGTCGGCCTCGAAGGGCGGCTGCCCCGCCAGCATCTCGTACAGCAGCACGCCCAGCGCCCACCAGTCCACCGACGGCCCGTACTCCAGCTCCTGCAGGATCTGGACCAACACATATTATGCACCTCCATAAACAAACCTATTTTAAACTCCTGTTTAAAATCGTGTTTCTGAATGTATAAATCTGTGTGTATTAAAAAAATAAAAGACAGTTACCTCAGGCGCGATGTAATCAGGCGTGCCGCAGAACGTGGTGGTGGTGGCGCCCTCTGCAAGAGATTATCTCGTTACTGTATAGTATTGTTCGCTTGTAGCACTTGTACCCCGTGGCGGTACTTGTGTAGTATGTACAGTCGAGCCCTCAGATCTCATAATCTTATAGTCACAGGGCGGCCCCGCCTCGCTCCGGTTAACAAACAACCCTCACTCAGCGGTCCCCCTCCAAGCGCTGTTTTCTTCATCGGGCAGAATATTGTATCGAAGCGATTTACATCAAAATCTTTTAAATCAAGCATTGTAGGCAATGACGTTTTTTTACGTAACTAAAAACTTGCTACGATACATTGATTTGAAATTTCGCATGACGTCACGATGTCGTAGGTACGTTTTGTGTAACATGGTGACATAATTAGCCCCTACTTCTGAATTTTTGATTCGCTTTCTGCTTCCAGTATTTTTATTATATAATTTACAAACTAAATAGATCATAACTTTTGCATATTCCTATTGTGTGGTAAGTGTCGTTGTAACTGACCGAGTATGCCTTCCTTGCACATGCCGAAGTCGGCGAGCTTGCAGTGGCCGTCGCTGTCGAGAAGGATGTTGTCGAGCTTGAGGTCGCGGTAGATGACGCCATGTGAGTGCAGGAACTGTAGCGCCAGCGTCACCTCCGCGGCGTAGAACCTGATCAGTGTGCAAGAATTATGTTAAAAATTGCGATTGTTTTTATATAGCGCGGGATAGGAATTAATAAAAGGATAGGGAAGGTGTTTCGTGCACAGTGAGTACCTGGCGCGCGGCTCGTCGAACTTGCGCGCGCGCTGGATCTGGAACATGAGGTCGCCGCCGTCCACGTACTCCATGACGAAGAACAGGCGCTCGCTGGTCTGGAAGGCGGAGTGCAGCGCCGTGAGGAAGGGGTGGCGCGCCGCCAGCGCCAGCACGCGGCGCTCCGTCAGCGTGCACTCCACGTCGTCGTCCTGGATGATGGCGTCCTTCTTCAGCACCTTCACCGCGTACACCTGCGCACATCACCACACGCTGCTATTCCATCTCATTCCAAAATACACTTAACTAATTCAATGTAACAAGAGAGTGAATTGGTTATAATGAGATACCTATCCGCGAATAACTATAACCTATCTATCGGAGCACTTTTCATACATACTATATAAATCTTTATAATTTAAAAAACACAAAAATAATATATTTCAACATTACCACCATATAGATCAAAAACTAAACTTAATTTACCTCATCCGTGCCCTTCTTCTCAGCGAGCATGACCTTCCCGAAAGACCCCTTGCCGAGCACTTTGATGAAGTGGAAGTCGTCCAGCGACATCTTGTCGAGGCCGCCGACGCCCTCGCCACCTGCACGACACAACACGTTAGTGACGTCACACGAGGAAACGCGCACACTTGATAGGAAGCAAGTAAAGGTGGTTTAATGGCTGAGTACCACACGGTGTAAGCACTTCGAACCTTACCTACTTAGAGAGTGCGAGAAGAGATGTGAGTAATTTGATTTTAATATTATTGATCTCATCTTAATTTTTTGGAAGGATTCAATGAGGAAAAACCATGTATAGTAAATAATTCTTGGTAAAAAAAAAAAGCTTATTTAGATCAATTGCCTTAGGATAATAGATGCTTAGACATATAATTCCTAAAACAGCTATTTTACTACCATTTTTATACAATATTGGTACTGTAAAGGAAGTATTTTCATAAAGACTTGAGATCTGATCAATAATACTATGGATAATAAAGTCAAAATATGCAGCAACCACGCCATTTTACCTATCACCCAACAGCCACTAAAACAACACCATGACAAAAACCCATTTTTTATATGTATTAGTAATCCTGCCAACAACAGAAAATTAAAAGCCCCAGTCATGCACTCAAGTGATAGTTTAACTGAGAGCTATATAGAACAGGACGAGCTGCAAAGCTGATTCATAGATCGTACATTCTGTATTAAATAAAAATATACTTAGACTGAAATGCCGTCCGAGCAAATAATATGTACAGCCCACAAAAAAATGTTATCCTCTATAGATAAAATCTATATGTATTTTGAGCACTGCATAATTAGAATGCCGTTTATAAGATTCTATTTAGCTTCAGAGGTATCTAAATATTTCCCAAATACATTGTGCAACATTTTTTACACCCGCAACACCAGTTTCCCATCAACAATCACTTACCGTCACGTGTCATTAATTTTAAACCACAATATCAAAAGCATAAAGCCGCGACCAGACTTCGAGAGGCACGTGACTGTGTGAACTGTGACAATAAACATGAGATTCAAAAAAGACTATATCCAATTTATTATTTTCATGTTAGTCTCATCTTAAAATGTTTACTTACTACGTTTACTACCGCAGATAAATAAAAATAAGTCCGAACTCAGTCTGCTTTTAAATTAATATTATCATTCTAGTTACCATAAATTAGAAATATTATGGTTTAAATAAAACCTTATCAGAACTTTGTATGCAGAGCAACTCATTTTCATTGTACTCTATAAAAGCAAAATCTCACGTATATTTTCACTTGACACACTAGCGTCGTGTCTCCCTAAGCCGTTACGGGCTGGAGGCTAGTATAGCTCGTGCAGCGCGACAACAGATCAGGCACCTTCGTAACACGTGAATATGTCCTGCAGCTCGTCCCAGTGCGAGCGCCACGGCGGCTGGGCGTCTATACGGCGCGGGAAATAACAGCAAAACAAAATTAACTAAAAATAATTATAACACAATTTTCGCTACCCGCTCAAGTGTGGGTCCTAAGAGAAATATTTGTGTGAGATATAATAAAAAATATGAGGGATATATATATATAACTATATATGAATATGTTATCTATATTTCATTCACTAGTGTCAAATGATGTTGTTTCATTATATTCCCAAACATAATTGAAACAACTCAAAATAAAGAAAGCTTTTATTGAACAAAAGTAAAATATAATACATATGTAGTAACATACAAAAGTATAAAAATAAGCAATATCGGTAAGTATAAGAGTAACAATCACACAAAGCGGTTCAGTGGGTTGACCTCTAGTATGCAGGGTGTTGACCAGAACACAACTTGTAATATTACCAATAAAACAATACTGAAGGCTCGGAACAAACGAGCCACCGAACGCCAGCGACAGCGTCCTAAAATACTTTCTCATATATTTTGTACAGAGACACACGTGTAGTAGGCGGCGGCCACTGGCTACAAGAGGAATATATGGAAAATTGTGTTAAGTTGCTGACGCTAGCCACCGGCAACTGTGGTCGGTGACACGGCCGGCAAACCTAATACGTTATGTAATACACACACCTCTTGCCTTTATTTTAAAGTCATAGGTTTGTTACAATCAATATAAAAGTACAAGTTTTAAGTAAACAAGTACGTAAAAAATATTTTATCCTTGTGATAATTAAACTCGCAAATTTATCTAATAAAATCTATACATAGGTTGTATACGTATTTATCGTATTGTGGTCAACTCACTGCAATCTACTAACGCTCACAAAAGCCTACGAATCACACAGCTATAAACATAAATATATTACTTAATTCTACATACATTGTACTGTTCAATATCAGACCAATAGGTATTATATAGAGAGCAACGAATATTTTTGATATTATAATCAGATTCACTTTATATTGAGCCTAATAAGCTGCAACTTAATTGCCTGTAGTGCATCTAAACAAGTAAGTTATATTGTCAGTACTTGTTCATGTACCAGATTTCTTAACTTAAGATAGTTAACACCTACAACAAATATTATAAACCATTACCCCATAACATTTAACCCAAGGTAAATATTATTCCTTCCCCTGGTTCAACCGATTTTATAATTTTAGGCCTTGCTAAACTTATTATTCTCGACAGATTGCACATATCATCATAAAGTATTTTTTGTTTTAAAAAACATTGTTCCCTCACAATGTTGTATGTAGAGTTATGTATGAGTATGAAGCGGGGAGCAATTTTTTTGCTATTTATCTTAACTTTCGAAATTAGGAGGACAACAAAATAATAACTGCTCAATATCTATACTAATATTATAAAGCTGAAGAGTTTGTTTGTTTGTTTGTTTGTTTGTTTGTTTGAACGCGCTAAACTCAGGAACTACTGGTCCGATTTGAAAAATTCTTTCAGTGTTGGATAGCTCATTTATTGAGGAAGGCTATAGGCTATATAACATCACGCTACGACCAATAGGAGCGGAGCATAAATGAAAAATGTTGCAAAAATGAAAAACCGTTAAAACTTAAACACGCGGACAAAGTCGCGGGGGACAGCTAGTTTCATATAAACCTATACCAATAATTATACTAGGTGCGAAACACGAGCTGTACATAGAAATCAGTTGGTGCAACTAGTTAGAGAGACTAGTCATCGTCTATGTAGGGTATGCGGGCGTTACCTTTGTCGTCGTGCTTGTCGTCCTTGGCGTCGGCCTCGCCCGCCGCCAGCTCGGCCGCGCCCTCCATCAGCGCCGCGTTCAGGTACTGCAACACCACACACCCTCACACTATGTGTACACCCACTGTTGCCACCAACACACTTACCTGGGACTGAAACTTACCTAAGTGTTTCATTGTTTCACCCCTAGAACACTTTTTCGAACGAATTGTGTACGACAAAAACCTGTATTCAGTTTACTGATAAAAAAAAACTGTGCTTGAATAGTCCTGGAGTTAAAACCGCAACTAAAATTGACCCCAAAGCAGAAAACATTACAACCGAAACATTCCCAAAAAACCTTATAACCATGATGTTACAAAATAAAATCTATTATAGCACACACTTCTTAGCAACCATCCAGTGTCCCTTTTTTACCGAACCCAAAGACTACCTTACATAAAATTTAACCCAGGCATGCAGTTCCAGGACGAAATAAAAATAAAACCTAAATTGTACTTCAGCATTTTTAGCATTTTTTTTTTTTTTCTGTTGCTGTGAAACCTCAAGTCCTAGATAAAGACAGGAATTATAATATCTAAACTGTTACGTTAAAGATAAATTTGGATATGACTCTTTAAAATAAAGCTAACAAATAATAAATTGTGTACTTGGTAAGTTAGTAATCTACATGATACCAGAAAGATTTAAGTTGAACCCGTGTATGAGCAGTATGAGCACTGACCTTGGATGGTCTGGGGCGCGGGTTCTTGTCGGGCGAGATGCCCATCTCGTTGAGGATCTCCGCCATCATCTTGGTGTTGATGCCGCAGTTGTTCGCCACGTTCTTATGACACCGTTTGTGCACATTCATCGAACATACTGCGACAAACATTACGTCATGTTACATATAGTACTTACTGAATATTAGATTTTTTTGAAAAATAAAACATCTGTCCCAAAGTGTACATCATCTTCTTAGCGCCTTTGTAGTTTTCTCATTTTAATTTAAAGTAATATTACCTTCGCACTGCAGTCCCTGCTTGATGAGGCCGTAGAGCAGCGAGCCGCAGTGGTCGCAGAAGGTGAAGCGCTTGTAGGAGTGCACCACGAAGCGGTGCGGCACGTTCACGTTGAAACGCTGCCCGCCCGACACGCCCACCGCGCTCTGCTGCTGCGGGGGACATACACGTCAACACGCCACTCATAGCACGTTCAAGCTTGATAGGAATGTTGGCTAAAACCTTTTTAATGTCCTTCAGGTAGATTAATGAAACATATTTGATACTTATGTTTTCCTTTAATTAAACTTTTTTTAATTGACTTAATAGGGATGTTGACTGGGTATGAAAAGTTAAAATCTATTTAGTCCGTCAGTTAGATAATAAAAAAATATTAGACACATTTTTTCTTTTCAAAACAATAAAAAATTACAAAGATACAGCGCTTTAAAGTTTCGGAGTGGGGGCTTATGACGCCACGCCTTGGTAAAAATTGTAGCGAGGAGTGACGTCACGCGTAATTTCCGTTCTCTGTATTTTAATCATTTTTTGTTTGCAGAAAAAAGAAAAAGTAGGTACGTGTCCAATAAAATTCATTAATCTACCAGGCGATCATTAAAAAAAAAATTAGGAAACATGCCTATTAGCCCAATCCTGAACTTTGTATGTTTTGTCTGATTAGTTTTTAATTATATTGATTTTGATATATTATATATTTGATTCTCAATTGAATACATAACGTTTAAATTACGATAAAAATAAGTTCATCAATTATTATACTAGTGTAAATGCGGCTCAATGAGGTACGTCGTCGATGGTAAATTGGTTTTGTTATTTAGCCTTTTTTAATACCAAAATCGTTGTCCACCAGAAGGACAGCTTTGTTTAAAAATAACAATATTCTAAGCCTAAGTAGTTTGCCAAAGTAGAGACAAACCCGCGTTGCATTTGACATAATAAACTGTAAGGAACTTCTTAAATAAATATAGTAATAAATTGGTTTACTTACTCTTACCTCTTCTTTCATGCCCGGGCACTTGGTGACGACGGACGAGTGGCAGCGCTTGTGGACGACGCACGTGCAAACTGCCGCAGAATATGTGTTCAGTTATAACAGAAACTGTGTTGTTTATAATGTCAACTGTTTAAGTACTTGTTGTAATGCTTACCTTGGCATTGGTAGCCTTGCTTGCCCAAACCCCTGTAAACATTAATGTGAATTATTGATCTGTTCTGTAGACATGAAATGGTTAAGGATTGTTATTTTAATAGCTTTTTCTCTGACTTTGCTTCGAGAATCACTTTAATTAGGTGGTCCCAGTTGTATAGCTGTTCTTTGATACTTCTTAACTCACTCAAATGCTGACATGCGGTAAACTAGTTTTCAAGTGTAAATTAGAAATCGGATCGCAGTTTCGATGAAGTTTGCAGCCGAAAAAGCGTAGCCATGTCGTCCTCAAGTTTAGGACACCTATTTGACAATGCGTGTGTTGTTCGTACCAGATGAACTCGCGGCAGTGGCTGCAGAAGGTAGGCTGGCGCAGGAAGGTGGCCATGAACTTGTGCCCGTTGACCTGGTGCACGCGGCGGCGCATGGCCCCGCGGCGGCGCGCGAAGCCCGCGCCCTCCTTGAACTCGCGCCCCGCGCCCGCGCGCGCCGCGTGCGCGCCGCCCGTGCCGCGCGGCGCCTCCACGCCCGCTAAGCACAACATGATTCCTAAAGGTTTCCCAACAACAACTAACCTAGCCCCGCTAAAATACGAATAAATCTAGACATCTCGTATAAAACGAAGTCCCACATTACCTTAATTACTGGCTGAATGACACCATAATAGTGTAACGCCTTTCATGCACTTGTCAAAAGTGAGATACAACTGATAGACTTTTAACAGTGTCTTAAAATTAAGGTGGAGTATGCAGGGGATATTAAAATAGAAAATTCACTTTACGTTCCCCTGAAAAAGAAACTTAATGGTTGATCAAATCTAAATTGCCGAAGAAATGGCTTCAAACACAAGAGAGGTAAATATTAACACTATTAACAGGTAAATTGGTTGCAATCACGTTAATTATCTAGTTTATTTTTGTGATAAACAAAAAGAATTGTACGCACCATGTTGGCAAATGGCGCTAGTGCTCATGACACTACAACTCCAAAACTCATAAGAATATTGTGTTACACTATTGTATGGTCACGGACCACCAATAACACTGACAGCCATCAGATTGTGTTCATAGTTTATAGATTTATGTAAAATGCTACATAATAGTACTTGTACAGGTAAATCTTCTAGTCGCCCTTGATGTTATCTTACAGCTAATGCCTAACAGGTTATTGATGTAGAAGCATCAATAATAAAATAATTAAAACATTGTATGTTTACATCATATTACAGTTTCGCAAGAAGACCATTTTTTTTTAATATCCTGGGTTTTTATTAGGCTTAAGTCAACGCTAAACGGGGCTGCGGCAGACCTCGAAAGAGATGAGGCGGAAGGAACTTGATACCTGGATACCTTCGTTGTCAATTGACAAGAACAAGCAAAGCGTACGGATTGCCAGCTGTGGGACAGTACATGCCAGATATAATATAATAATATTCAACACTGCTGTAAATCAGGCCCATTTGAACTTTAACAGTTCTGTTGCGGTTAACACTGGCTTTTACTTAAAGCCGCAATTTGTCTGAACCCCTAACTACAACACATTATAGCTCCAGTTAAAAATAAATAAATCATAAGTAAACAATGACAATGCAGCTGTTTTCCAAGCCAATTATTGTGCCTACAGTTTTTTTATCTTGAGTAGATTTAGATAATTTAATGAGAAAGAGCAAAACCCCTTGTGAACAACTATTTAAACTTAAGTGATTTATCTTATACCTAATTTAAAAAATTGTACTCACGATAAAGCATTGAATATATAAAAAAAATGTACATAATGTATTTAATTTAGAATATAGGGCTATTAAGAAATAGCATTCTTTATTAATTATAGAAAACTATTTTTCAAATTTATTTAGTTATTTGTAATGTATCTTATTCTTACGAAGTTAATTGATAACCAAATAAACTGCTTAGAATAAAATAAGACCCCACAAAAATATCATACTAGGAATTTTTTTAATAAGTGACAGTTATAAAGCTGCACTGACCTTGAGAATTCCATTTCAGATCAATTTTGAGATGCAGTTTCCCCTGAGGTTCTAGGTCCACCTGTAAAGGACACATAAGTTATGAAAAAAAATGAAATTAATATCAATACTTTTTTAATTAACTGTTTTAGAATGCACTAACCAAATATTATCTGTCAGTAAAAATCTCTTTTATTACTACATCTTATTTTTATTTAATAGCAATCATTTTTTAATGTCTGATAATTAATGAAGAATAAAGAATTTTACTATACCATGTACATTACAGAAATATATGCTATGTATGCACATACTTTAAAATAATAAATTAACATAATAAGAATAAATAAAAATACACCATTACAAATGATTTGTCCTGCATAATTTGCAACATATTGCATTTATTATGAAATATTAACTTCACAATAAGTCCTGAAGTTTGTGTGAGACATACAAGGCAGCATCAGCACAGATCTTCAAAACAATCATAGTGAATGATATCACACATCAGAAGCACCAGGAATTACAACACCAACACCAATTACTTAATAAACCCACACAGTTACATAAATATAGCTTGTGCCGTCACACAACAAGGAAAACTGAATAAACAATAATGATTCATTAATCCCTGACATCATGCAACATAAAAATAGACCTCTTCCTCCAAATGCACATATTTAGGATCGGGGCATGAAAACCTTCTTCTTAAATTATACATCGCACTACACTGGGATTGAAGCTTAACTATACATTACAAATTGACTGCAGACTCACTGAGACTTATCAAAGAAAACAAATATTATGTAAATGGTGATAACATGGTCTCTAGACAAATATAGAACACTGTATCTTATCTCTGGATTATGATAGCTGAACGTAGATGGATCTACAGATTTTAGTAATCAGTCTCTAGGTGAATTTTTACACAGCAGTCAGTGGATTCAGTGTTGCTCATAAAATTTAGTAGTTATAAAATGTGATATATTTTGATTTATCCTGAAACTTCATAAGGAAGATACTGCTCTCATACTGATGTCATAACTTATTATTGGTAGCCTAAAACTTGATTAATAAACAGATAATAATTGCTAGGAAGAGTAGAAGATATTCTAATAGTGTACATACCCAAAAATCTGTGGCATCTTTATCTCGATGCATCAGATCTTCAAATGGAATTGTGCAGTTGGCAACAAAGTCATCTGGAGGTATAGCGGCATCGTGGAAGACCGTGAGCCCCAAACTAAATTATTATTGTAAAATTAAATCAAAACCAGTTTCATGATTAGTTCATTGATAAGTGCTTATAAAGTATAAGACATTCTCTAATAAGACAGATATAAATAATGAGAATGATTTTTTCACTTTACTTTTAATATTTTTATATAATTTATAGCTGCAGTACAAGAATTGTAGAATTTAAATGTTCTTGTAAGTACATATTAGTCAATAGATTTAATTTTCATTAAATTTTATAACTATGTTTTTATTTGAGCCAAGAAGCTAGGGTCAATTAAATAAATAAAACGTACAAAACAAATAATCAATGGTATGATATATACCTGCCGACATTGTGCACTTCGTGAATGAAGGTCTCATTCCACACAGGGTCGAAAGTCTTGGGCTTGGTGCTGGAACGGTCTAGATGGTGCTCGTCGGCGTCTATCGACACGTAGGGATCTATTGGCTGGTCGTCTGCAACCATACCCCGTATTTACATATTATTATACCAACACCCACAACGGTAATCACACTACACCTATTTTATGTGCAAAACTTTGCCTAAATCATACATCTATGTACAAAATCTTTACACAATCATTTGTAATAATATGTTAGGGAGGCACCCGAGTCATTAGATGAGGCTCACCTGGCTTCCCGAAGGTCATGTTATGCCGTTTCTGAAAGTCGGTCGGCCTGAGACCCGTCGCCTCACAAACCCGCACTCTCACAGTGCCACTGAACATGGTGCTGCCGACCAACGAGCAGAATCACCAAGACCGCGCCGCCACACGATCACTTCCACACTATTAACCCACTTAGAATCATTGAAGGTGCTTCATAATAGCAACAGAAATTAAATAAAAGACTTGACAGCGATAAAGTCGGCCATGGATGGATACTTTTCTCTATGGTCACTAATGGATTCCAATTTCGATTTCCTGAAGAATGTGATGGTATTTGACTATGGTATTTACAGACAATAAAAATATTATTTCGTTAAAAGGCGATTATGAGGTCTTCAAAAGTCGCCTATCAAGTTAGTTTAAAATTTTGGGCAAGTCCATAACTGTAACAGTGGGGTGTCTATTTTGTGGCAGGGCTGACAAAATGGCTTGGACCCCTAGTCCAACAAGGCCACAGCTCGAAAGGCTACAAGCTCAAAAGTAACTTAATAATATTAATAAAAATATTTTTACATAATAATAAGGTCTAAAACTTGTTTAAAAAAAAACATGAATAATTGGTTTAATTTTCACTCCACCTTCAGAAACGAAATAGAAAAGACTTCGTGTGTTAGAGAACTAGCTGATTTATTAATAACCAACTTTGGCGGCTCCGCCTGGATAGTAATCGGCTAAGTATAATATAATAGATATATATGTAATAAAATTGCTTAAGCAGTTTAACGTAACAGTTACACAGAGTTACTGTCACATTAAATAAAAACAATTTATTGTGTGCCATGTGACAAATAGTATGTTTTGTTTAGTTCTCGTTTAGTTACCCACAGATAATAAAATATAAATAAATATCGTCTTCGCTACCGGAAGTTAGAAGAAATTAGAATATTACTGTTGCTGTCTGTCTACGATTGACGTAAATAATGAAATAAATAAACAAATTTATCGAAAACTTTTAATACCATGGGTTTCCTTACTATATTGAAGAAGTTGCGGCAGAAGGAAAAGGAGATGAGAATACTTATGTTGTATCCTTTTAAAGTGTTGTAAAAATTAACCTTATTGTTCTAAGTATAATGTTAATTAATTGTAAAGTATTTAAATTTCCTTAGCGTTACCTTCTCAGAGGTTTAGATAATGCCGGTAAGACGACGATATTAAAGCGTTTCAACGGTGAACCAATCGACACCATATCTCCTACGCTAGGTTTCAACATAAAGACTCTAGAGCACCGTGGTTATAAACTCAATATTTGGGATGTTGGAGGCCAGAAATCATTAAGGTAGGCAATTTAAGTAAATTTTGACAGAAAATAAGTCATTTTTATTTACAGGTTTTATAATAATGTGTTATTTGTGGTGTATTTCACTTTCAAAACAACAGCTGATTGTGTTGAGGGTTTTCTATGGCCACATGTCAAGTTTCATGTCTTTCCATGAAATCTTAGTTTTGCTCTTCCCAGAATTGTCACAAAATAATTTAGTATCCATAAGTAAATTCTTATAAAAACAAATATTGAATCTAAATGTATTTGGGCCTAGTTTTTTTTTTATTTATATTACAATGTAGGATAATGAACACAGTATAATACATACCTTGCACAAGTAGCAATATGTGATTTAATTTCTACAGTAATATATATTATTTCCAGCTAAGTTTGAATAAAATGTTGGCCTTATTATGAAATTACCAGGTCATATTGGAAGAATTATTTCGAGAGCACTGATGGTGTGGTGTGGGTGGTAGACAGTGCCGACGCGCGGCGCCTGTGGGACTGCGCCCGCGAACTGCACTCGCTGCTCCGAGAGGAGAGACTGGCAGGGGCCACTCTGCTAGTACTGGCTAACAAGTCTGACCTGCCCGGGGCTCTCACATCACAGGAGATAAGAGAGGTATATATTGTACAAAGAGTGCTGTAAAATGTATGTATGAATCTTCACTTATACATTAAAAAATCAGTTGCTTAACAAATAAGGAATTGAAATGATCAGTTCAGGAAATATTCATGTTTTCTAATCAGCAGTATTAATTATTGTATTGAATTTAAATTAGGCATTTGACAAAGCTTATATTCCAAAAAAAGTACACATTTTAAGAGTTCCATACCTCAAAACGAACAACCCTTATAGGATCACTTTGTTGTCAGTCCATCTGTCTGTCAATACCGTTTATCTCGGGAAAGCGTGTAGGTATCGAGTTGAAATTAAAATAATATTCTCAGGTCTACAGTCCTTGAAGGTGTAAAAAATAAAACTTTCAAGTTAACGTAAAAAAAAAATACGGCCTCATTATGCCGCAATAAACGTATATTTAGTCAATTTCAAGGGAATCAAAATTTATAGGGTACTTTCCGTCGATCTAGAATCACAAAATTTTGCATGGTCTGAAAATTGTGATAGATTTTTAACAAAGTTATATTTACAGTTGGAAATTTAATAGTCTCATACATCGAAGTATGAGAGGTAATTTTTTCAACCGCACAGCTATGCTTGTTTTAGAAGCAGAATGAACCGTGACGATCAGCAAACCTTGTGCGGAACCCTCAGTGCGCGAGTCAGACTCGTAATTGTCCGGTTTTTTTCTGTAATAAGTTTACCCTTAGCATTTTTGTCTACATTCTCATAATAACTAATCAATTTGTATAATAAATTTCGTGAGGAGTAGGTATTCATAATTATTTAGAACAAAACGGTTTACATCCGCGACACCCCCGCGTGAGCTCATCATTAGGGACTCCTATTTAGTCTGAAACTAGTCGTGCGATTCCGAGAATATGCGTGAGTAAACAGTTTTCTTCTAAATAATTGCAAGTTGTACGCAGTTGAATCATTGCTGCATTTGTACAATTTTAATATCCCATTCCATCTAAAAGAGTGGCATTCTCTTGTACAGGCTTTAGACTTGGACAGTATCAAGACGCACCACTGGCGCATCGTGCGCTGCTCCGCTGTCACGGGAGAGAACCTGCTGGAGGGCATGGACTGGATGCTGGACGACATCGCCTCCAGAATCTTCACGCTAGACTAACTAATCAATATTTATACTTTTTGACTATTGGCCTGAAAGGATGTTTTATGCTGGCTTTTCACGGCGCGTGATATCGCGAGTCGCGCCGCACCCGGTCCCATGCGTCGTGTAAAGGCAGTGGCTCGGCGCGACTCGGTATAGCGCCGAGCGCGCTCCTGGAGGCGCGGCACGACTCGTGACATCACGCGCCGTGAAAAGCCACCAATAAACTTACAGAGCATCTACCCACAAGTATGTAGTATTTTATAGCTTTTAAATTCTGTGCATACCTTTATTACAATTTTGAATTAATTTTTTGCTAGAGGAAACAAGTCATTGAAATTTGTGATGTCTGAATGATGCGAAGTCTTGTTGCTAGATTTTGCCAGAGGAAACAAAAGGATTAGTGGATCAGTAAGATATATTAAGTATCACAACTTCAGGACACTGCAGACCAAACCTTTTGTTGAGGGACTTGCATGTATATCAATGTTTAAAACAATGAGGGTGAGCATTACACAACTAAATAGTGTTGTAGTGGATATAATAATATTCTGTATCCTTCATATGGTTCCTGCAGGATTAATGCTTTGCAACTGATGCAAATCGAAAAATATACCTTTTAAAGTCATATTGTGTTTTCTAATAGTTTTTATTAATATTTTTTCTAGAGTATATATGTAATTTGACAAAAAACTAGTTATTATGCATCAGTACGATTTATTTTGTGCTTTTAAAATTAGCAATTATGAACTGCTTGCTACCTTAATATATTATTTAAATTTTAATCATTTATCTCATTCCAAACAACACCCGCTTCATAAATTAACGCTAAAACTACTGTGATGTTTTTGTAAATTATTAAGTTTATAATAAAAACATTTTTTTAACAAACCCAATGTTTTATTTCCTGACTATATTTGTTTTTAAACTGATGACAATTTAAAGTATTCATTTTCATATGTATTTAAAGTAAGAAATGACGCGTTGACTAAAATTATGAGATGAATTTCATGGAATTTTAGGAGATAAAAATACATAAAGTGCAACATAGAACCGTTTCCTTTTTTAAAGTCTGTTAAAAATAGACTAATTTAAAGGATAATATTAAGATTCTAGTTCAAAAATAACAGTCAACGCGTCATCACCAGACAGCTTTGTTTCAAGTTATGAGGGCATCATATGGACGGGTACTTTATACCTACTATTGTCTAGTAAGTATGTAAACGGCTTTGGTGTTCATTTTCCTATATTTAACTCATAATATACTGATTAAAAGTGTTTGATTACCTAAAAAGAGCATATCCACACAAAATTACCATAATCTTATCATACACACATTGTTATAGTTCATTTTAATAGATTACCTAAAAATATAAATGAAATCTTACCAGCATTAAATCCATTTTCAGTTTAATGTCACAAAATATAAAATTCATTAAGTACATTTGAGATTGTAACTGAATGCATTAACTATTGTCATGATCAATGAATTAGACGCAGCACTACGTCACGTCATGAGTCCTAACGAAATGTAGCAGTTCCCGTGTTTTTTTTTAAAGTCGTTTACTAGTGGTATTGTGAATTTGCAAAAGGATGGTTGCAGTATCAAACCAAGGTTAGAGCAGATTTAAAAAAAATATAATATATAACTTTTAAGTCATGAAAATCTAGATTAGGGTAAGGGCATCACTGACTTGCAGAAAACAAAATAGGTCAATTCTTCTTACTACTCTAGCTAAAAAAGGGGATTTGCCTTGCATTGTGAGAAGTACAGGCTGTTATTATTAAAGCCACTGGAATGTATCCACAGTAGTAAGTAAATCATACAACATAATTAAACGTTGCTTAGTTTATATTGTCAAGTAATCAATTAAAACCAACTATACAATATAGCACACCTACATGAATAGCTCACACACCAGTACCGGGAGTAAGCTGACTACAAGTTGACATAACTCGCATGATTGTACTACAACTTGAAGCAGGGCTGTCTGCAGGAGGTTCTGGTTAGGAATGGTTCTCATCTGTGGACCCTTGCGTGTCATTGAGAGTGGTATCTATGGATATCTGGGAGTCTTGCGAGGGCTCTGCTTGAAGAGGTTCCGTCTCTACTGTGGTTTCTTCCTCTGTACTTACTTTATCTGGATTTATTTCTTCTGGTGCTGTAAAAATATTAAATGATTATTAGAGGATATATTGTAATTGGATTCAAATGAGAATATGAGAAGTTATAATATACATTATGACAAGAAATATTCAGACCGGATTTTTATCCATTCTAAATATTCTTAGTAAGTAAAGTTACTTTTATAAGGTCATTGCATTGTTAAGATTACCACATATTATTGCTGAACTCTTTCATCTAATCTCAAAAAGTACCTTTCTGTTCCTCTGATGTAGTCTGTTCCACCTTAGGCACGTCGTCATGTCTGTCGTCTCCATCGCTGTCCTCCTTATCATCAGCGTCAACGGCGAACTTGTCCCTCTTCTTCCTCTCGTCCTTGACCTCGAGGTCTTGTCCATCTTGGACGCTCTTCTGGTCGTCAGCATCATGTGTGTCGGGGTCGTTCTCCTTGGCGCCCGGGCCCCGTGGCCGCAGACAGCGCTGCTCTATCCGCTGCAGCTCTTCCTGAAGCTCCTGGCGTTTCTTGATCATACATTCTGTGAATGAGGCATGAATAATACATCAGTGAGTTTTTTTGCTAAAGGGATTTAGTAAGTAAGTGAACATAATAAGTATAAAAATACCTCAAATCCAACAGTTTTAATTATCAAATCCATTTCAGATTTACACAAGATCAGGTTATCACCTAAATGTAATTGGCTACAAAAATTATTCTGCCTTATTTATAACTATAGATTAAGTTAAAAGGGTTAATAAAATTTAACTAAATCGCCTACCTCTGGCTGAAATATAAATGTATATAATTAAAGATAAAGATTTCATGTTACTCACTGCGATATAATGGACCATATTTAGCTGTAAATTGCAATCTAACATAAGTTTTCAAATTCTCAAAAATCTTAGGTTTACTGAAAATAAAAGTATATAAACGATGTCAACAACTAAAATAATGAATACCTGTCATTATCTACAATAAGAAAAGATGCAAATGTAAACAATATGCCATGTTTGAGTAATATTAAAAATATAATACTAACTTTCATGGTACTTTCTACTGGACACCAGTTTCTCATTGGCTTTGTCGGACATCTTCTTAGGCAGCCAGTATATGTGGGGCTTGGCTTTGGTGAGGATAAAGTTGGCAAGGCTCTTCTGTGACGCCTCCCACTTTTCGAACTCTTGCACCCGCGCCATCTTGGCTTCAAGAGCTTTGATGGTGGCCTTCTTGTGGTCCCTCTCAGCAAAAAGTGTCTTTCTTTCTTTCTGTTCTCTCTCCTTCTCTAATCGAGCTTGCTCCTCTATTTTGCGCTCCACTTGAGCTTTTTTTTCTTCCTAATAATAGTGAAAAAAAAAAAAAGAACATTAGGCTATTTAATTCAAATAGGAGTTTTATTGGCTTAAGTTATCTTGGTGGTTTTTATTTAACTATGAATGTACAGCAGAACCTTTTATATTGTTATGACAGAACAGCAATTTATTTATCTTCTCAATTACCTTAGTTTGTAACACAATTTCTTCCTGCTTAAACTTTTGTAGTGTGCCCAGAAGTGATCCGAAAATGCGTCGATTGCGTGTCCGTGCCTGTTCATCATCACCTTGTGCCCGCAATACTGCGGCTCTAGTGGGCAGTTCCCGGCTGACTGCAGAAGGCACTCGGGCTCTCTTGATACCTGGTCCGTCATCTTCACCATCACTATCATGTACTCTGGCCGATAATCTTGAAAAATAAATAAATTAGGTAAATAAAACAAGAAAATAGTGTTTAATTAGCAATCAGTGACAATATAGCACCTCGGTAGCCTGTTCTATAACTATGTCTGGTATAATTTTATCGAATAACCTTCTAACCAAAATTGTCAGTTCAGCTTCTCCAGTATCTTAAACCATACAATAGCAAAGTAAAACCCTTCAGTGTAAAAATCAAACCACAAAATACTACGGATTTATTGTGTAGTGTAGAATTTTTATTAATTTTCTTAACTATATAAGGAGTAATGAAATAACTTTTACCACTCAGAAATCAAATTTAATTATCCTCACTTTAAGTGTGTAGTTGAAAAGATTAATCAAAAATGTTTTAAGTATGTGTAATTCTACAAGAAATAACATTTTAAAGATGTCTCTCTATAATTTTTATGCTAACATGCTGACATGAATAAATTATATGTTGACATGAATAAATTATCCAAATTTCGATTTAATTTGGCTCATATAATTTCATAACTATGAAGCTAAACGGTGAGAAGAATATGTTATTTAAATTAGTTTAAGCAACCAACATGACTCACAAAATATTTGTTGTAAGTACCTGCTAAAAACTGTTTTAGTTTCATGTTTTCGTTTAGCAAGCTGGTCGTCATTTTTGAAGTTGTTTCCTCCGTCTAGGAAAGCGTTCCGGCCACCTACACGATTGTGGGGCCTCGCATATTCCCCTGCAGGGTTAAATCTATAACAATACACGTTGTCGCGTTAAAAACATAAACACAAAATTCTAAAGTATACACTCAAGGTAATCACTAACCTATCATTGAATCTTCCGGTAGTTTGTACTATTTTTTTTATATTCTCATCTATTTTATATAAACTACTCCTTTCATTTTCTAATTGAGCACGTAGAGTACTAAAAGATATAGCTACTTCTGTCCCCATACTATCACAAATTATGGAAAAATACAATAATCATTAGTAGAAGCACTTCAGCTTTTTGATATTTTTTTAATGTATCACAGTACGGCGGACAGGACCGCACAGATAAAAAAATAGCTACGTTTAGTTTTACCGATTAACTTGAAAAGTAAGTTATGAAAAGTTTTATTTATTTCAACAAATTTTATTTAAATGTAATTTGACATTAATTTAGATAAGTCACATAAAACAAATTTTGAAGCAATATGTTTTTACTCACGTTTTAACTTCACGTTTTATTTTAAGATCGACGCATACCTATAGATGGCGTAACTGTTGTTATTTGTTGAATGCTACTCGATACTAGATGTCGCTGTGTGCTTGACCAAAACATTCCTGTTTTGTATTTTAGTGAAAAATCTTCAGCAAATCAGCACAATATGCTTAAGTACTGTACACAGTTCAAAAAATTTAATGAATATATTGTTAGGTCAAGCTACAAAATGTATTTTGGTATTTATAATTTTATCCATATATTTAGCCCTTGGCACATAACTTGAGAAAAAGATGATGTTTGTACCAACCTGATAATAAATCTCGTCTTCCTGTGAGGCAGGTGTTAAGAGGCGTGCGGCAGTTTAATTACACGCGTGCCTGAGCGCGGCCTGTCCGGCGCCTACGCAGCGTCTCTGTCACCAAAACCGTAAATCAAAGATCTACAGAAGACTTATTTTCAAATAATTATAACAAATCTGTAATGTAGCTGGTTCTGATACTTCTAATGACCTTTGAACCAAAAATTTTGTGATATTTTGGAATACTATTTGTCTACTAAGAGTTTAGAGTGGCTCATCTTCTGAGGTGCCTACCTAATAATCTATTCTAAAATAGATTTAAAACTGTGTTCATGAGCTCTGTTCAGCGTCATAAATATTTCGCGTGGTATTGCATGGTAGATGGTAGGACGATGGTGACATAAAACGCACGTAACATCTCGCTTGTTTACTAAAGGGAGGTAAACGACTGGTTAGACGGAACACAACATTTTCAGAGTAGGATTGTACGTAAAACAATTTCACCGATAGGTATATAAGGTACATAGTAGGTACCCTACACTGCTAATTGGTTTGTACTATATAGCAAAAAGAGTGACGTACTTACTGGTTGTAAATGTTGTAATTACTAGATGACGGCTAGTAATTAAACCCAGTAAGTAGGTACGTCCGGTGCACCCTCAGCAGTCAAACTCGCTATTTATGTTGTAACTACCATGCTGTAACCAATGACGTGTATTCAATCAATAATTTCACAAGATCTACATTTTTTTAATTATGTCTAGGTACCTATTTGTCGAGCGGAATGAAAGTATGTATGACTAGTACCTAAGTCGTAGTACCTAAGTCGTAGTACCTAAGTAAGTTCTTTGTGGTTTTGCATTTAGCTACTAGACTTGATCTGCTCGCAGAAGTCAGTTCATGTACTAAATAGGAAAAACAGACCTAAAGTTATAAATAAACGTAATGGTTTTTAAATTAAGTTACCAATTCATGATAATAATACTGCGCAGATCTAATCCAGTTACTGTTTTTAATTTAATAAATCTTTGAAATGATAAAGGTTATGTGCTGCGGTTTGAGATAAGCCCCAGTGCGAGCACAAACACGTGTGGTTTTATTATTTACTGCTGATATGTAATTATATTACCTGGTACCTAGCTACCGGGTATTTTTAGATACATTTTAGATATTACTGTCTTTTTACACATAAATAAATACTTGACTTTGTTTATTTATTTAAAAGCAAATCTACTAAGCAGAGGCTGTCCTTTCTAGTTTTCTTTTGTTGTCTCTACCCTGTCTCCGCAGGGTAGAGCTCTGTACGTAAAGGTAAACATTTTGCGTAAGCCAATTGGTTGGCAACCCGAATCTGATTTTAATGGTGTAACCATACATCAAAACAAATCAATCTCGGGCGTAGTAATTAATTTTTGAGCGTTTTCCCTCCGAGCGGGCGGAGGGCTGTACAGATCGTGAGTACAGCACGCTCCGCGGCGCATGCATCCTTCCCTGCGCGCGCGCAGCACAGCTATTATGAAAAAAGCAATTAGCTGAAATGCATTCTTAGGGGTGTTACCGTCATGTTCTTTGGAGAAGGAAATTAGTTTTAGTGAAATTAAATGGCAGGTTAGATATAAAATAACTTTACTATTTTATTCATTTTATGTAACCACAGACCACCTATGTCTCACTCTACTGTTTCAGTGTAAGAAAACTTGTAATCTTAGTAGAAATTATTTAATAATTATATAGTAGAAATTATTTCATTCAATTATGTAGTAATAATTGATTATTTAGGTACCTACATAGTTTTTAATGGTATTTGTGAGAAAGTCGTTCGTCGTTATTGAAATAGATACCACATTAACCGCCACCAATTTTCTTGTGTCCATTACAGCAAGTTTCTTGTGTCCAAGTTTATTGTAATCGGAAAAAGACAACACGGATAAGTTTTATGTAGTTAAATATATGCTATTTAATGTTCATATAACTTATCATTATGTATCTACAAACCTGAAAAGTATTTACAAAATAATAAATGATACAACACTTAAAAATATTTTCTTTTGTTTAAGGGCTCTCGTGCCAGCCCTGCGCATGTCTCCCTGAACTGTAGTTTCGTCTAAATCCGTCGTCTTCGGCCGAGCGTTCACGCGTGATATGAAAAATGGTCGGCGCACTTACTCGGGACACTCGCGTACATCCTAATTTAGAAAACAAATTTAATCTTGAAATAGGTCTTTAATGTAATCTATAATAGGTATTTGTTGTAATTAAACAATGTTTAGGAGTATGAAACAAAAATTGATTATTTTTTCGTAAAAACAACGTTATGAAACACGTCGAAAATTACAAGAAATAGGTAAGCGTTCAATGTTTTTACAGTAAACACATTAAAAAAGCGTGTCATTAATAATTATACAGCGTCGACAGTTAGCTAGCAGGTATTTAGCGGTACTATAATGTATCCAAATGAAACAGCTTGTTTTTATTCTTTACAAATTTGTACACTCTGAGCACTCGAACGAGCATGGTCATAATTTGAACAGCGTGTAGGTACAATGTGTTAACAGTGCTTTACCTAAGCGTACATTTATAGGAATTAAGTCGTTAATTTTATTTTCATAGACTACATAAGCGAGACTCGTACCTATTTAACACCTAACAAAGTATATTTTAAGGCTATATAGAATATTATACACAGTGGTTTAATAAAGCAGTTGAATGCCTTCGGGGCACGTTAAAAGTTTTTAATTGGGTTTAATTAAAGTTATGATATTTTCAATACTAACTTTATTCCCAGCGAGCACCGATTTAACAGTTTGTTAAATTGATTGAATTTCGATGCTCCTATTGTGTCATTCCCTTCGACTTGTGTTCTCGCGTGTACTGCATGTCTCGTCTTTCAGTTGTTTGTGTACGATCACACATTTTTGTGTCGGGCGCGTCGCGCCGCCACGCTTGCTTAGTGTAATTGATGGTCAGACCATGTTCACTGCGATCTTACCTTGCCTGGTACAACACACCTATTTGTAGCCTACAACAAAACCACCCATTAGTATCGCTTCCGGTTCTTCTGTTGTCTTCAAATATATTGGTGGTGTCTTCGTATAAAATGAATGAAGGAAATATAGAGTAGGAATGCAGTAGCAGTAAGTTTCGCATCGACGGCAGTTATTTGGTAATTTCAATGATTATTATTAAGTTTTATTTATGTTTTTTGTGTTCATGTGCATAGCCTGAACTTACAGCTTCATCGCGTACCTACCTACCAAAGAATACCTGTATCCAGAAAGACCTGTAGCATCTCCGCTTCAAAATAATTAGTAACAAGTTAGGACAGTTAGCTCGCCATGAATCAGGCGCGGTGCTCGCGTCGCGATCAAAGCCCGGGCCACGCCGCCGCCATTTACAACCGTTCCCGCCAAAACGACGAGCGCCATTTTGTTGTTCGTCGACTTGGCTGGCTGTCAGTCGACACGACGTATTTGGCGGAACAGCGCATGCGCCCGATGCCCAGCTAATAAAACGCTTATGCTGATTAATTGCGACGCACATTACGAATAACTCCGTCCGTCTGTCACGGTATGTTCGTTAATAACTCCAGAACGTCGCGTCGGCGCTGAAAATGAAAAAATGTGCTTCGGAAAGGCGCAGAACTAAAATGTTTTACTGCAGCAAGTGAGGCGGCACACGCTCAGCGGAACGAAACGTATTTTTAATTCAAGTGTAGCGAAACGAATTGAATAAATCTTGATATTATATATAACAAAGATTAAACTGTTATAAATACCTCTGTAATGTAATGAATAATTGTACGAATATTTTTAGTGACTTTAAATTCAATTTTAAGTAGGTATCTAGTTAACTGTTTAAATATCTTAAAATTTAGACGAATTCTTGGAAATGACTCTCCTTTTCTAGATTTTCATGAACCTCCTCTTCATTCTTTGTTTCATGTTAACAAAGTGATTGGCATTAAATTTATTATGCATTAACGCCTGCACAGCCAATACTTGTAAAGTGACTGGCAATCAAAGGTCTATGTAATCGCTCTCATCATCATTACATTGCCTACTGCCCCATAAAACTCTCAGTTCCCGAAAGACAGCTCTGACTTTCGACAATCGCTCTCATCGCGCAATAAGTTTGGATCGCAATGAGGCATCCACCGACCAGGTACGCTACATGTGGCGGTAACAAGGTGTAACTGTAACTGCGCACGCGCAAATGATTCGCAGCCAATCGCAGCGGAGCGCGCGGCTCGCGGCTGCCGCTCGATGCAGGTACTTAGCGAACTAATTGGACGTAGTCAGGTTCATTGTGGTCATCATAGTTGGCTGTGCACTTAATTTATGATTGAGACATTAATTTTTATCTAAATAGAGTTCGGTTAGTTGGTGAAGAAAATTGAGCGAGTACCAAGTTTCTAGAATTCAGGATTCTAATAATTACATGATTTAAATGAACTTGGTTTAATTAATCTTATGCGTAGAATAAAAGTATTTAGGTGTTGAAAGTAAACAACCATGTCTCCATATGGATAGCAACTTGAATAAACAACAAGTTACTGGTCTGTTGGAAATACAAATACCTTTTACCTTTTTAAACGTTATTAGTTGAATTAGTATATTAGCATAACCTGACAAAACTTTAATGCAAAATTGCTTATACTTACTTACGCTTCCATAGATATCCTTCCTGAAATCACTTTCAGCTCCTCACTAGAATTTTCTGCTCGCCCAGTAAAATTAAAATAAGCGGAAAAATGTGAATAATTAACGTAGCGTTCCCAATTATATTTTGGCATGTATAGCATCATATCATAAATCAGCGGAGCCCGTCAGCGCATGAATGGCGGGCGGTTCCGCGTAGGTCGCCCGCGCGACATGAAAGCGGTACCGAGAAGCGACGCTCGAGCGGCCGCGGTTCCGCGCGGCTGGTAACCGCTAGATCCAGTGCACTACCAGCTTTATTTATAAATTGAGTGGAGATTATTTTTATGTTGTTAAAATTAATATTTTTATTTTTGCGTCAAAACGTATTTCGGTAAAAATGCTACGATGAGATAAAATTGTAGGTAACTAAATATTTACAATACGTTAATGATTGTGATTACCCATAGGTGTCTAGATAAGTAATGTAAGAAAATACTACATAAGTTTGTCTCCAATGTATGCGTTTGTATCATAGGTACCTAGTAAGTTTGCAAGTTGTCATAAATAAGTAAAATGATACGTATTACTACATTGCCGCCAGATCCAGGCACCTACATTGAATTAGTCAAGTACAACCAATTGTGTAAAAAACACAATCATATTGAATACAGTAATAATTCGCTCTACAAACACTGCTGTTGTTTCACAGATTTATTTCCCAGAAAACTATTAACGTTAATATCCAGAACTCGTCAGGACATAACACTGACCATTTCTTGATACGCCTCGTGCCAACTGATGGATCTAGCTTTGATATTTAGGATAACTACTTCATATTTCATAGTATTGTGATTTTGAAATGTGGTGAGGAACACGAACAGACAGATATAGGGCAATAATATTGACATTACTATTTACTGGAAGTCCCCGAAAGTGGGACTGTAGGTCGATAAAGTATACTAATTACTTAGGCTGAGAACAGCCGCAGGAGATAAAGCATCAGCTAGACGATGTTTTATCATACCTTTGAATTACATACTTTGCTAGTACTAATCAAATGTATTCAAAATAAAATCAAATATATTTTATTCAAAATGGGCTACTAAGTAGCACCCACCCTTCACTTGATAATCATTTTAGAGTTATTAAGATATTTTCTGTCACCGTAACAGTTCTTAAATTTTTACAAAATATGAAATTGAATTCGCCCCCTTTTGACATGCACAAACACACTTTATATTAACGTAACCACGTTTAACGTACAGATAGTTGAAAAGGGAAAATAATTTTAAATAGAAAACCAACCTAAGAACTTGACTCTTATTTCCCTAAAGTTTCTAATACTTAAAGTTCCACAGCTGTGTGTCTGTCGGTGCGTTTGAAGTGACGGTTCGTAAATCTGTGCGCCAGCGAAGCGGGCAGAGCACCGCCACTAAAATCAGCCAGCGACCACCGCAACTACTGCATACCTACCAACTGAATAGCTACATGAAACACTATGGGATCTCTTGTGTTTTTAATGATGGTAAGCTCCAAGTGATTCACTCCGGCTATATTTGGAGGGGAGTGTGTACGCACTAGGTTTTCAGTTATCTTCTGCTGAAAATTGCTGCCGCAAATACTTTTCACGTTGCATTTAATTTAGGTATGTCTTAGGTATACTATGTTTTGCTCGGTTAGCAAATTTAATTTCATAGATGAACCGATTCATAGCCAGTCTAGTAAGTGAGTTTGGGCTTAGGGGTTCCCACTGACTCAAAACGGATTCAATAGGTAAGTCGGAATTAACGTCTACTTTACCGGAGTTCACAATCAAATGTATTCTATGATTACCATATAGGTACCAAATAAATAATCAGTTGAAAAAGTTACTAATCTGATCTGAAAAATTATAAGTTCGAGTTAAATCCGTTTATTTATAGGTATTAATAAACGGATTTAACTCGAACCAAACCTAGTTACTTAACAAGTAAAATAGTAAAAAATGTTAAGAATATGGACAAATATATTTGTTAAAAGAAACTAAAACGAATCTCATTAGCAAATATTAGCGAATTCTTAGGGCAGAGATAGAGCGCGGGCGCAGAGGTGCGGCGACGCGCGGCCGACCGCAGCCGAGGGCGGCCGAACGCGCCCGAGTGCGGCGGCACGGACACCGCTCGGTAAATACCCACATTTTGTTTAAACAAGCCTTTATTTGCCATTAGGAAAGCTCCGGTAACTGATTTTTCATGGCCATCCTGCATTTATTTCGAGAGATGTGCTATTTTTGTTAAAATTATTCTGATGCCTTTTCCTACAGAAATAGGACTTGCGTCAGTAGCAAAACCATAAATAGATATTCATCAAAAGGTTTTGATCTTGATATTACAACATAAGAGGGCATAAAATAAACGGCTAATGAAATTATAAAATGAACGGAACTCTACTTTTTGCTCTATATATATATTGTCTTTCTATTTAAAGCCAAAGTATCATGCTAATCAATGCAGTTTAACCGCTTTCCACAGGACTACTAATTGAAAATTTATAAAACTAATTACTGTACTACATTGCATTGCTTGAAAAACCTTATTATCAAGGATATAGGAAGATAATAAGAAAAGACTCTACCCCGCGGAGAGCTTCATCTTATACATAGATACAAAGTAACGATTTCAGGTAATCCAATGTATGTTTCAAATTACAGCGTTTTGTGTATCAATCAGGTGTTATAGACAATGGAAATTCAAACTTTTATCAGAGAGGAAGACAACAGTTTTTCTTGTAACACAAAACCTTCAGCTACAGCAGTCAGCTAATGAACGTCACGTGAGTACCACCACTTTTATATAACGTAGGGCTGACAACAAATAATGTTTGGATTATGTTTTGATATAAAGTTTATGGAAAACGATTTCCATAGCTACAGAAAGTAAATTTGAATTGCCAAAAGACACGAGATATCTGCTGATTTATTTAGATGCATAATCATAACAAACAAGAGGTGAGAAATGGTCATCAGAAAATAGTAAAATATTTCAAAATTTTCTTCTTCATCAGTGCCTTTTCCGGATTATTTATTATCTTCGCGAATCACATGTCATATTCCATTTTCATTAATACATAATTAAATTTTATTGGCACCGCTGTATAATTATATTGAGATCTATTCTGCAAATCCTGATTTCATCTGGAAATCTCAATGTAATATTTTATTTTCAGATAATTTAAACTAATTTTAAGATAGGTGTCGGCAGCCAGCCCTGTGACGATCCCTGCTACTGTGTGACACTGTGAGAAGGGCGGCGCCTTTGATACGCCGACACCACGCCGAGGGTCTGTCGCGAGATGTCACAACTCATATATGCGTCTGTGTGTGTGTGTGTGACGGCTGCGACTTTTATTTACATGTAATGAGAAACGGATTGTCCTGACATATGATAGCCCACTGAACACTGAAACATCTTCGAAATATATTTTTTTAGCGGGAAAGTATAAAGTAGTTACTTACGCGTAAATTCCTTGAAGGTATTCGTGTAGTAAAGTTCTTCAGTTTTGGTTTGCATAATGTATTATATAGGTTGTTTTAGGGATAATCCAAATTACTCCAGACAATCTCTACGTATAGCGGATACTAAAAGCAAAACTGATTGATCTGCATAAGTCTATAATTATCGCATTATTTTCTAGAATAAGCTGTAAAACAGTCAGCAGACCATAACACCACGAAGGTCTGTTAGAAGTATGGCTAACTTCTTAGGTAGACTGACACTTTACCTAATTGTATAATTATCTATTTAGATCGAGCATGGAGTACACAGGATGTGGTAGTTTGTTAAAGGTCAATATCCGATAGCTTATACTACGCTAGCGTTCTGAAAAATATAACGTGTAAATGGCATAGGTATGAAGTTCTAGATGTTTTCCTTTAATCTTGGTTAATGTATAGGTGTAGTGGTAGCTAACATTCGTAGCAAATGAATGTTGAATAGTTAAAAAGCACTCCACCTAGTTTAAATAAATTGGATGTGAAGAAGTAGTAATTTTCATGCGAGTAACCTATCGGCAGGCAGGTCTTTTTTGTATATTGTTTTTAGTGACCTTTTAGAATTCATAGCCTATAACATCGATCCGAAATTTAAATACCGACGAAGACACACGACCGTTGAAAACAAATTGATGATCCAATTATCGCTTTAAACAACTCTCGGTTTAATTAAATATCTAATTAAAGGCACAGATACGATCGACACTGCTTCCGTTGTTTTACGCCCTTCACACAGTCACACTCCAAAATCCACCATAACACCCAATCTTAAAGTCCAAATTGGAAGAACTCTATACTCCTCGATAAATCAGCTGAAAAATGTAAAGGATAGAGAAGCTTAAGTAGTGGAGGTTAAGGTATATTTTCAGTGTGTATGTTGTCGGTAAGGGGTAAGGTAGGCGGCCCGATTACCGGCGGCGGTGGAGCGCGTCGCCCGCCGCTGAGATCTGAGGCGCAGGGAAGCGCCCGCGCATATTAATAGTGTAATAATGTCATGCGGGGATGTTACCGATGGTATGATGGTGGTGCTTTGTTTGAAGATGGGTTTTAATTGTCTGGGTAGCGGTAGGTATTTGGGCATATTTTTACGTAAATCATAGTAGGTTTAGTAATATCCTATTTTGAGAGCTTAATAAACATTTGAAAAACACTACTACTGAGTGGCTCTTCCAAAGTTGCGCCATAAAGTCCTTCCAATTCCATTCTGCTTCAACTACCTTGAGGTCGGCGGCCCATTTTATTGGGCGGCACTCTACAAACTAATTTACATGGCTTAAAAGATTTTTAGTTGTTGTGTCCAGAGACGTTTACCATAATATATACTCAACTCCTATTTGTTAGGACAATGATGCGCCTATCTCAACTGCATCCGAATAACCTACGAGTCACTCCTACTCATTACATCTCCGGAGACAACAGACAGCTTTCAAACCTCACTTGTAGCGCCACTGAACAAAACTATACAGAAAGCTTACTCGGAACGATATTCAATACTGAATATCATTACAAATTTCTTTAGTGGGGGTAAATCTTTGCGGCTACGAACTTGCTACGAGGGAAGGAAATCTCTTATCTTCTGCCCAGCCTTTTCCCAACCTATGTTGGGGTCAGTTCCAGTGTTATCGGATTCAGCTGAATACTATATTTTACATAGAGGTACTGCCTATGACCTTCACAACCCATATTGCTGGATAACACAGTATCCCATAGAAAGACTGGTTGCCAGAATGGTAATGACTTTACGACTGTCAAAGACCAACATATGAGTCTGGACCAACTGCTGAACGTGCTAAGGATATCTCTAATGGTGAACATTTATTATATATACTCAGTTTTCACTGGCTTAGTGCGCAAGGTGTGATGAAAACTGCAAAGTTTATAGACTTGTACTGTAAGTTGAACAATTACCAAAAAACAATTCGTACTCGGATAAATTAAAGAATTATTTCGAATAGGAGACGAAACTGCTAAATCTGTTCATCAACATAAAAATTGTTTCATTTTTTTTATCAGCTACTTATTGATGTGGTCCTTCTGCATGACTAGCATGGCTTAGTTGAGCACATAAAAGCCAGGTGCTCTATGAATAGCGGGCGGCCGCGGGCGGCGGCGCGCGACCTCTCTGATTAGAACAATCCGCCGAGTCTGCTGGAGAGGCTATTTCAGGTAGACGGATGTTGTCAGTGCTGTCATTGTTACACTACTCAAGTTTATGTTCAGTGAAAATTTTAGGAAACAACTTGGTACTAGAATCCATGGCGTTGTGGCGAAAGTATTTACGGAGTATTAACTAGAGAACGTCCACCATGTCGCTGCATTTCGTGAATAGATATAGGTAGGATATGGTGTTTATTGTATGCCGTTGAGTTGCCGTTAAAAAAGTAACACCATCTTATGACTGCATCACGTCAATTACCACTATGCGTGGCGTGCCGCGGGTTCGACTATTCTTCACTTCTTATTATAAGAATATATTTAGTAGGATACCATACCATATAATAAGAATGTATTTAGTAGGATACCCATACCTATCACCGTAAACTCAAAATCAAGGTTTCACATGAAACCTATACTGTAACTTAACTTCTGTAAATAACAAGGTAAACATACATTACATAAAGTCATAAGATGTTCACACCGGGGCACCGCATCGTAATCTCGCCATTTGCACTGGACCAGAAGCATCCATTATTCAGAATAGGATTATTTCATTGGCAGATTACCATGAAAATCACATAAGTACATATTATGTGTCTAGAAGATCATAAAAATAAATAAAACATCGCGATACAAATTGTTTTTATGTGCGGTATGCACATCTCGTTCCCCTCGGCTTCCTCCACCTAACTTGGAATCCACGTCATTACGATATTCTTGCTTTATGTTGCAGGACAAATGAAATATTGACTTTTTTATTATGATGGTCACCGTGTAACAGACTTTAACACGTTGTAGTACTCAGGTGTACAGTCGTTTAAAGAAGGCAATGTTATGCAACTTCTGAAAAGTTATTTAGGAACTGATTAATTAGTTTGTTTCCTTTTTTTATTTCCTTCAGATAGACATATTATGTACCTAAATTGAAAAGTATAGGCACTGCAGAGTTTATGTAAGACACTGAAATAATGTGCCCGGAACTGAGGATATAATATTCAAGAAGTAGCATAAAAAAAGCTTTATCACTAAGGTGGCTAAGTTTACGCTTTCGGTATCGTTGTGCACAAGTAAATTAATATTCAAATTCTTTGCGTTTCTATAATTGACAGTTCTGGTTTCCAGCCAGGCAGATTCATAGAGCAGACATAGTCTCTGCAGGTAGGTGGCGGTCGGTCTCGGTCCCGGAGCAGCTGCCGTGGCGAGGCCGCGCTGGTCTGCTATCAGACTCTGTTCCGTTCCGCACCACCTTTACTAATCTGAACTAAACATTTAATTTTCGTGAAAAATGTCGCTTTAACGACTGCTATAAATATGTGCTATAGAAAAGATAAAGGGTGAACAATGCTGCGTGGGGATTATAAATCGTCGTCGGCTCCGGGGCTGAGACAATCGGGTATTAACCACGCAGCCTGACCGCGAACAATGCACTTTATAGGTTATTTATTAAGGTATAACGTCTGCGCCCGCGCAGCGCACCGAAACTCTTGTAATATTCTACGATATAATTTCGAACAAACGAGCTTGTTATTGATATTTTATTTGTGGTTTATTTTTATTAATATGTTTTATTTTGCGGTTGGAGGCGTGAGGTTGTCTTTCAAGTAATATTCAAGATGCAATTATACCGGTTGTTATTTATTTTATTATTTCTCTTCCATTTAAAAATCAATCAAAATGTGTTCGTCAAATTAATCTTCAATATTATTGTTGCGGGTTTATCAATCTAATTTAGTTGTTTGTTTATACATATAAACCTGAGGATCTATAACATAATTAATAGTCAAATTACATGACACATTTTTCCGCATAGATCAAATACTAAAACCCTCTCTATTCGATCAAGTTTCAGGGTCGGAAGTTTTGCGTTCACCTGTACCAGGTGTTAAGGGCATAGACTATGCGAAGCAGGAACACAATGGGTCTCACTCTCGCAGCTTGCTTTAATAGGCAGGTTTGGGTTCCATGGTATTGTCTTTAACCTTTCGACACGTGGTCGTTGCCTCTAAGGTCACGGGACAAAGGTGGCTGACCGTGAATAGGAAGCTACTTCATTTACTAAAAATATAAAAGAGTTTTCTGTTTATTTTTATACGAGTCGACGTCAACTTGAAGTCAGATCCACAACAATTCTGACAACAGATCCTTATACAATGCGTCGTTACTGGTAAGGTATACATACTTACTAGCTGACATGGAGCCTAAGTGGCTGGAAGTTTACTACAGGTCACTACTACTGGTTGTGAGGATGATCCTCAAAAGGGGCTTACGTATTCTATCATCCTCCTCCTCGCGTCTTGTTCCTCATTGTTGAGGGTCGTGAGGTCCCCGTGGAGGCAGCTTCTCTTTGACGTTGACTTGCCTTTTTTCCTGTTCTTCGCTTTGTGTAGTGCGACGTGTAGTTGCGTATCCAGGGTGGGTATCATTATCATATATCTGCATAAAAGACATAGGTAATCTACTGATATAAAATTTGAGTGTAACTAAAAGTAAGATTGTAAGTTTGTTAACTTAAAAACAGTAAGAGTGATTGACTGTACGTGGATCTTATTTCCAATATTATTAACCTTTTCCAATTTTGCACAGCAAGAGTTTTATTGTTTTTTAAGTAAATCGCAATTTATATAACATAGTAAGTTGGAGCTATTAGTTCGTTGTTCTTAAGTGAAGCAAATCGTTACAGCGACACAAATTGATGTGAAAAGAATTTGTTTCTAAGTTATGAATATAGTTTTAGAGTAATATACCAAACAATAGGTAATAATGATGTGAAAAACTTTGAAATGTCTGGTCCTTTCATACGAATGTATTTTTTTTTTTTCAAAATATTTTTTTTCATGATTCGAATAAATTGGACATAATGCAACAATTTGAACTAGATACCTGATATTGATAATATGTTAATAAGTTTTACAAGATATACCATGAAAAAAACAAAGGCTTAGATATTAAATCACAGGTACAAAATAGGTGTAAGTACAATATACTGAAATGAAATTGTGCGGGTGGGTCGATAAGTCGAATTCATAATGTAACTAGCTGACCCGACAAACGATGTTTTGTCAAAGTCACCCTTATCACCTAGGGGTTTAAAAAATAGTCTACGACCTATTCTCAGACCTACCAAATAAAAACAAAAAGAAATCGTTTAAACTGTTTCGGGGGAGTTCGATAACAAACACTGTGACACGAGATTGATTAAAATGAAAAAGGACCAGACGATTAAAAATAGTTTAGGTCTACATAATGTAAAGAATAACGGAATCGACAAGTCTTTAAACTATATACTTGGGGCTTCTTTACGTTACATGACCCGAAAAGTCCCGTTATACGACATCCATTCAACTAAGCAAGGGTTATTGTTAGCCGTATAGCGGTCATCCCGCACCAGCTCACGTCGTCACACTCCATATCGTCATAGACGTATGGGCAGTACAAACACTTGGTGCAGCCGGCTTCGGGAGATGAATCAGAACAAAGCCAACAGTTCTGTCCGTCGGCGCGTTTGTGTCTGTGCTCGCGCATCATTTGCTCCCACCAATTTGCTCCCATCCGCTGCGCCCGCGCATCTAAGCGGCAACTCAAAGCCCATGCACCGTTTTTACACAAATAAGCGACATATTTGGGGTAATTAACAGACAACGCCCGGCGGCGGAGCCTCAGCCGCTTTTTGTCGACATACGATCGCGACACGTGATCTGATGTATTTGATTTGTGTCATGTGTTTCCGACATTAGCGACTCAGTTTTACGAGTATTTCAAGAATTTTTCACTTTTTAATTAGTTATTGAAGATGGTTTCCCATAATTACGGTTCATTAAAAGATGCGCTTTATATGGCGGAACCATATTCATTATTACTTATAGGTATCTGTTTTAGCAAAGTGATGTAGCTGTATTCCATCTTAAATTTTGCAAAACATATAATATAATATCCTGGGACGACTCACAAACGGTCATCTGATCCCAAACTAGACAGAGCCTGTGTTATGGCAACCAGACAAATGATAAAATATTTCTAAATACATGCATATTATGTATAAATTACACCCAAACACAGAACAAATGATCATGCTCATCACACAAAGATTTGTCCTAAGTGGGAATCGAATCCACGACCTCCAGTTTAGCAGTCAGGATCACTGACCACTAGACCAACAGGCCCGTAAGACATCAATGCAGCGTAACATCTAAGTATTCTCCTTATCAATAGGTAAGGATTTTATGTTCTGTTCATTACTAGTATTTAAACTAAAATATAGATAGATCTGAAATTATAGAGTAATGAGTACGTATGTACGTACTTAACGGTAAATACTTACTATTTACCGTTAAGTAGATCTCTAGTTTGATCTAGGTTTCCCTCGAACTAGTCTGTCCCAGTCTCTATATCTAAAAGAAAGCATTTGGGTATTTAGCACTTTCAAACCATATATTAAATATCACCTATGAATATTTCTATCTCTATCTATAGGCACATTATTTATAGCTCTGTTACGATTGATTCTTTCCTCTTAAAAAATACCTTTAGGAATAGAATAGAAAAACGCAGGGTAGATAATAGAATCTAGATATTATTCGTAGACCCAACCAGCTATTAGTGTTGGGTACATATACAATCTGTTCCCGTCTCAATCTCATCGCTAATGCTAGGTATGTTTATACATATACTGTAGGTATAGCATTAATTACTTGGCCAGCCTGCCAAGTATTACAATTTTGAGCAACATATTCCCTGCGATTAATTAGGTTCTTATCAGATGAGAGTGAGGCCCGGTCGGTGACGAGGCACGCGCCCACGCCGCCGCCGCCGCGCCGAACCCACTCTGTGGACTGCTGAGAACAACTGGTTAATTACTTAACACCAAAAAACTTGCGCCTAATTAAAATAAATGCAAGTAGCACAATCGTACGCCAAACACATTCAGATTCGTTTTCAAATGTCGCCATATCAGTTTCTCGTATCGTTGTCAGTCACAGAACATTAGTTAGCGACATGAATTAACGAACATAAAAAATATCAATTACAAAGAGCGTACATAGTACATAGAGCCGTGTCGGATCCCCGCGGGCCGCATACATAGCAGCGCGGTGCTCCCACCAGCGCTGCGCGGGCGCACCTCACCCTGCCTACTCGAGCGGCACGCATTTTCCTCGGCTCTCGTCTCGCTCGCTGCCCGAGCGCATCCGACCGAACGGGAAAACAGACATATTTATGCCCGACACTTCGGCGAATTCTGAACTCTATGTCACGACCAATAAAGTTTAATTTAGTTCGGTAAAGACAAAAGATGCATCAACACGCTTCAAATAGAACGCGACATGGAAAAAGGAAAGCGTTCGAAATGAAGCGCGGCGATTGGCCGGCGCGGGCCAATGGCGGCGGGGGGCGGGGCGGGTGGCGACAGGCTGCTCGCGGCGGCGCGCGCGCACATGTGGCGGCGGAGCGTCGCGCGGCGAACGTGAGTGCGTGTCCATGTGAGTGCAGTGCGACATGATGCTGGGCGCCATGGACGGCAAGGAGTACGGCGCGCTGCACGCCGCAGCCGCCGCCGCGGGATACTCGATGGACAGCGGTGAGTACACTCTAACTATTGCCTTCATACATTAACTACCTGAAAGTAACTAATAGACTGAAAAAATATTTTCTATGTCAGATTGGGGTCAAGGAAACGTTATAGAAATTTTCCTAAAAAAAAATCTTGTGAAAACATTCTCAGTTATCAGTAATTCTTGTAAAATTAATACAAAATGTCCTTAAAGATTATAATTAGCTACCTACCTATATATTTATTTCTGTACAACACAAAACTGTATGTATCAGGTCTTTACTTTTGTTTTATAATATAATTATTTCCTGAAATTACCAAAATCACAGATAAGAATGAATAAAAAAAAATTCCTAATTAAAATCAATCAATCTGACTTTGACTGTTCAAGTAGAGCTCAGTAAAGAAATGCAGTTGCGGTAGTCGGTATCTTTGCATGTTTAACTTTTGTGTCTGTTTCTAGATTAACAGTTAATTTTAACAAGATATACTTTTGTTAAAATAAATGTTTTATGTGAATAAAGTTAAAATCATATAAAAATAAATTGTCTTACAAGAGTAGTTATTTAATCCAGTAAGTGCCTTTTTAAAGACCAACTTTTGATCATCGAAGGACCAATTTAACAATCATATCTTTAGAAGTTTGTATTTAATGTTATTAGAAGTAGGTGTGAAGTGGTACCTTAAATATTTTCTTTTATCTAATTGTGTTTTGTTTATCATGATAGCAGAAGAAAACATATCTCTATAATTTAACTACATATTATAATATTGACATAGATAAGAATTTTAACAAAACATTAGTCAATTCACGCTTTCAGCTTAAAATCAATTTAATTCATATCTTTTGGCATTTTCATTTTTTGTGGCTATTGCAGGCCAGATGAGGGATGCCACGAATCGTAAATACGCAATAAATGTAAAATCTTTAAAAACTTAAATTATTATAATATCGGCCCTTAGGTGCCGTGACATATAGATCTTGGTGCTCTTACTTGTGACCCTCAAATGACGACAACTAATGTATCCACCTATGTACCCTCCCATGTAGTAAACTCCCAAATGGTTGGCTCGCTTCGTAAAACAGAAAGTGTACAAGTAATTAAATTGAAACAATATTTGTCATACAATGTCAGAACAACGATACTTAAATGCGAAGTTATGAGTTGTGTTAGGAGCAACACTAAAATTGTTCCTTCGGTACATAACACAATCATAAAAAATTACACTTTTTTGTGAATGTAAACTCGTAATTAAATATGGTTGATTTAATTAAAAACATTGTACAATCCAACAAACTAGCCAAGCACATAAAACATTCATACTTACCCAACGATAAAGATTTTCAGCATGTATTTTTATCAAAAAAGCTTAAAATACAATGACTTCAGTCAATAGAATACAAATTCCTTAGAAGTTCCTCAGAATACGAAATTAATAGCTTAAGTTCAAATATGTATTATGAAAAAAAAAATAAGAGAATAAGTAAAACATAAATAATGAATAATTTAAATTTGTCAATCAGAATCTAACGAGAATAACTCTAAAATTTTCTTTTGCAATATTTTTTTTAGTTTAAATAGTGCAATCATTATCTCTCTACATTGCATCAGCTTGACAGATAATCTCTTCAATTGTCGGTAATACTAACTGCTATCTTATTAAATAATTACTACATGGTTTTTAGTCTCAAATGAGAACAGAGTAAATATAGCTAGTAATTAATCTTAACAACAATTAACAAACAATAAGTTGTTAAAAAAGTGTAAATGTAAATAAATTTAAAAGCACATAAATTTCCAGATCAGCCAAATTAAATAGAAGAAATATTTCTGGCAGGTTCTTTGTTGCACGAAATTGTTCTTTTAGTGAACTAACATTAGCCTCATTTGTGTCCTGGGTCCTGGGAGCTTTTTATCCTAAAGCAAAACAATAGTCTCAAAATGATAAGTAAAGTTTCAGGTTAGGGTAAAAATTTGTTAGCATAGTTTAGTTGCCCTACTGTCGTAAGTGGTCATTGCACATTCTGATTTTAAATCAGAGCTATACATTCTGATTTTAAAGCCTTGCAACTTTTGCATCGGTTGTCAATTTCGGCGACGCGACGGAACGTCACTACTGCCAGAATAGTATGTCCTCCTAAATGTAGATATTACAGAAAAACAGAAATGGCTAAAACTGTAAGACCATTTTACATCGTCGTTCATTGATACCAAGGACTTGTAATTAAGATATTATATATAGCTCATTACAAGTCACTATAACGATAGATTATGTGACTCCAATGACGCAGACGCAGCTGATCCAGTCATCTGAATGCGTTAAGATCACGCAAATCCGAAAGTTTATACGATAAACAATAACACATGTTCAGCAAAACCCGCACTATTAATTAGCAGTACAATAGATAGTGAGGTGACGCAGATAATAACGCCAGGTCGGGAGATAAGGGGTCATCTTACGGTGCGCGAGAATGACGCCTCGTCGTTTGGAGGGCACGGCACAGCTTCCCATGGTAGAATATATTGTGCTATAAGATCTTCTATGGCCTTCGAACTGACTACCGCCATACAAGCTCAAAAATATTCGTACATAGGCACGCATCGTTGGAGACTAAAGTTGTCGGGTATCAGTGACTTGCGTGCCTTGTGTACGAAGGCCCAAATGCCCAATTAGATACTTTGAAACTTGTAACTTAATAATGTAATAACAATCTGAGAAAGGTAGCAGAGTCGGACTGGGTGCAGAACTAACTGAGTGCTATAGCGTAACTTCATCCAATGGTCCGATAGGTTGAGATGATTGATGTAATAATTATTCATCGCAGAGGTCAGATGCTAACAAAACATATGTAGATAATATTATGTTAATTGACCGAAAAAAAGGCTTTTCGAAATTGCGGCATAATAAACATGGTCCGTTTTTCTATGACAAGTTCTTCCAATTTAAGAATTGTGTGCTTTGTAACTTAGTTAATGTATTTCATTGTGTAAGCTACAGATTAAAGGCTTCTAATTGTAAGAGTAAGCTTGTGGAAATCATTAGTTTCCTACCTGAGCTGGTCCCAGTCAGTTGAGGTATTTTATGACTTGGCAAAATCATTACATAAATTACATTTCAGAAACATAAACGATTATCATTTATCAACGAGTTAACGTGTGCCAAACGTATAATCTAGCATAACCGACAGCTGCGATTATCAGTCAGTTAATATTGTCACAATTACTAGGTTTAGCCAGAGATGCAATGTTGTAAGCGCTGCAACCGTAACTTTATTTATTGCGAATCAACCTGTAGTGTAACCTACTATTATAATTAAATCTCTTTCGACATCTTCTTTAGGTCGGCTTTTCTCGCATATTCTCGGAAACCTTTTCCTTTCTGGAATTGCTGCATTTTGAGTTCCTATTTCAATGTTGAGAATAAAAATATTCATCGGATATTGATATTCGTATTTTACATAGTGCTAAATCACCTGTATTTTATATTAATAATTGGGTTTTTATTCAAGTAAAACATACCTATACAATAACACGGATTTCCGCTGTAGTGTGTTAACAAAAAAATGCTCAGAATAACAAAAGTTTTAACAGCATCCCTTTAATACTTAAATAATTCATTCAAATTCATTCCCGGAGCGGGCATAAATTTGCAACAAAGATATGTCTTTTAATTTCTACAAACTTGAACAAGCACTTACTGAAACTCTTCATTAGCAGCACGTCGAAGACTCTTGTTTATTTAAATAGTACCATTATTTTAAAGCTTGTTAAGAAGAAAGAGGATTCCCAAGTTCGTCCGTCCGCGTCGCTAAATATTGAATAAAAGTCAGTAATATCCAGTTAGTGATAAGCGGATACTACGACATTAAGTTATAGGTATCGAGATACCTACAGTACCTATTAGGTACCGTTGTTATCGCACGCAATAGCTACTAATAAGAAAGTTAATCTGTCTGTGAGTCCAACATAACATAGACCAACCGGTAACCAAATATGGAACACTGACTATTGACAAAAATCCTTGTTGTTAGAAAGGGATGATAAAACGAATAAACACATATATTAATCCGTTAAATGTAAGACGATTTCAAATTTAATAACAAATTGTGTAGGTGCCTAAAGGTTTTATTGTGGCTGATATGCAGCAAGCATGGTCTAATTAAATCAGGGATGTGTTTTTAGAAAGAACTAGCGACCAGCCCCGGCTTTGCACGGGTAGTCAGAACGGTAATGAATTATACTCACAAACTTTCCTCTTGAATCATTCGTTCGTTAGTGGTTCAGTTTATCGCGTTCAGACAGACGGACGCGGCGACGGACTTTGTTTTATAATATGTATAGATAGATAGATTAAGCCAATTTTTTCCATGCACTTTGCTTCGTTTGCTATTGCTAAAAGCTTACGCGCCTAAAGCTACTATAAAACGAA